>RJWK010011052.1:0-42634 GCA_004363435.1 Platanista minor
TGTGTGTGTGTGTGTGTGTGTGTGTGTGTGTGTATTTCCAGGGCAACCAGGGGGAATAAGACAGTAAATGTTGAGACTATACTTGGTGCCCTGACTCTTTGGACCTGTGTCTCAGGAAAAACAATCAGAGTTGAGGGCTGAGATCAGTCTGGAAGGCAGAATTGGCTGAGTGCTCACAGCTCAACTGGAGAGTAAGACCAAGGGTAGGAGGCAATCCCAGAGGATAATGAAGCAAGGAATTTTCATGCACCATTTTGGAAACCTTCAGAAGATATCTGAAGAAATTTTGGCTCAACTGGTTTTATCAGTCAGGATCCTGGTAGAAAATAGATTGCACATTCAAATTGAGTAATTTAAGGAAAACATAATAAAGCGATTATTTGCAGAGATGTGAGGAAAGTATAGGGAAATCATAGAGGCTAATGTATTACCACTCTGGGTCTGAAAGCACTTGACTTGGAAGAAGAAGGCAATTGTGTGGCAAGTACCTTGTAACACAAAGTGTGGTCTTCAGTGGACGTCAGCCAACCCGTCAGACCTTGCAGGAGGGAGGTGGGGCAACACAGGTCCCAACTTCACTCTCTTTCTGCAGTTCCTCTGATCGCCTTCTAGTGATCTCATGGATGAACTCAACTAGAAGCCAAAGGGTAAGGATGCCCATTTATGCAGGCCAATCTAAATCCATCTCCTCGGGCAGAGCTCAGGTGGAGAAGGCTGGAGAGCAGATAGCATCTGGAAAGGCAAAAGAAGGATTCTCAGCACACTGGGTTTGCACAGTTAGCCATCATTAGAGCGTGCTGTAAAACACTGTAAGTCATGTTTCTGTATCATAGCACGGAGTATGGAATATTTTTGTTTCTATTTGTCTTTGTAAAAATTATTGGTTGATTTCTACCCACTCACAGAGTGTCATTTAGGATTGCAAAGGACAAACAGGTGTTACCCCATGTCTCAAATCATTTCACAGCTGACAAGGAACTCCTGCACCACAGCAAGACTTCCTTGAAATTTGGTGCTGGTTCTTCCTCCTTTCTGGATCCCCTGGTCTTAGCACAGTGCCTGGCATGTAGCAGGTGCAAAGGGAAAATCTGCTGAATGGAGATGGGTGAATGATGACTGGAGGACACAGGTCTTGAACGAGAAACACATAATCAGGAAATACATGCAGGACTAATATGCCTTTGGAGATGACAAACTGTAACAAAAATGTCAAGATAGTTCACGTAGTTCTTCAGAAATTTATAAAGTGAATCTATTAGAAATGATCTGTGAAACATGCAAGGCTTTGCAAGTTTAGCTTTGATGCCTTTGTGGAGCAGAGAAAGGCCGCTGGCATGATTACTGCTCAACAGTGGCTTATTTATTTTATGATCGCTCTTCAAAGCCAGCAGCCCCAGCCTTACGGCTGCCAGATGCCTCTAGAGTGCCTCCTAAATTGGCCATGTGAGCCACAACACAAATTTCTGGTGATCTTGGTTTTGGGCAACACACATGCTCACCACTGACTCTGTGTGTGAAAAGTGAAGGCATGGCCATGGCTTGTCATGATTTGTTATTGTTATAATTTGAATTCCTGCTTTAGCTCCAGCTCTGTGTGACTGGTAATCACAAACACACTGGCTAGTCCTGTCACTTTTGCCTCCCAGCAACCCTTTATCCTTTCTCTAGTGGCCACACCTCAAACTCTCCTCTGGGTGTCTACACCCACCAAAATGCTCAGCCTATATATTTGAGTGAAATGTCTGCTTTAGGCTAAGCCAGGCAGCACACCTCATCTCCCTGGATGTAGGAATTAGTTTAGGAATAGTCATATGACACAATCAGGTTGGTGAGGACCAGCAAGACTTACTCCTGGGACCTGGGTTGAGGTATTGAAAGACACACCAGTGTGTCCTGTTGTCTGAGGACGCTGTCCTGGAGCTAACAGGGAGCCTGTGGGGAAGCTGAGAATCAAGCCAACCCAGGGAAGCAGGACTGAGTGAGGCATCCTGGTGGCATCAACTAAGCCCTAGGCCAGCAAAATGGACCTCTGCACCCTCTGCTACATGAAACAATTATTCCTGTTTAGTTTAAGTCAATTCTAATTTTGTGTTCTATTGTTTGCAATCAGAAGAGTTGTCACTAAGACAGAAGCTGGATGGAAGCTGGATGGTTGATCATTGTATCTTCCATTTCTCATGTTTCATGACCTTATTTAAACACTGGGTACAAAAGTTATACTCCTCACATCCTACCAGTGGGTGGGGTTGCCCTGGTGATGGAGGATAGAACTTTGTGTCCGTACCTACTCCTCCACTCATAGGTCAGTAGTGACACACTCGCGAAAGAGCTTGGCTGTGGTCACAGAGGAGAATAAAGACCACTCAAGGGAAACCAAGGCTTCAGTCACATGACATCCTAACCGCCCAGAACCACAAAACTCTCATAATGGAGGCTGGCTTTGAATAACACAACTTACACTGAACATGAGGTCAGATAGAGCCAGAGCAGCATGTGAGAGGTGAAGGTCAAACATACAAGGAGGCAGGGTATGCTCCAGTTAAACAAGTCTACGTACTCAAACCAGAAAGTGAAAGGCTCAGATTCTTCCCAGTCCTGTGAGCTCCCCAGACCTCACTCACTTCTTTCAACAGAAAATGAACAATAATGACCTTCTCTTAAGGGTTTGAGAATTGTGAAGAATTCAAGTTAAATATGATCTATGTATGCCATGGGCACAAAGCAGGTAAAGGGAAAGAAGGAATTCCTCCCATCCCACAGAACAGCTTGCAAGGGGACCCTCTTGTACCACCTCTCTGCTGTGTGTGCCTGTTTTATTTCGTTTGTATTTTTATTATTGTTCTGAATTTCTCTCTCTCTCCTATTTGCTGGAGGGGCTAATACAGTTTCATCCCCCCACCCCCACTTCTTATATCCTTAAGAATTTGCTGGGGATAAGGATATCTCCATGGGGAGGCACGGGCTTTCTGGGTGAGAGAAAAGGCTTTTTCCAGTTTTACTGAGAATTTACTGGCATCCATCACTGTATAAGTTTAAGGTGTACAGCATGATGGCTTGATTTACATATACTGGGAAATTATGACCACAATAGGTTCAGCTCACATCCATCTTCTCACAAGGATAAAATAAAAAGAAAAAGGAAAAGAATAAAGGAATAAATTTTCTCCTTGAAATGCAAACACTTAGGATTTACTCTCTTAATAGTTTTCCTATGTATGACTATTAACTATAGTCATCCTGTTGCACATTATTATATCCCTATTACTTATTTACCTTTTAACTAGAAATTTGTACCTTTGGACCACCTTCCTCCAATTCCCCCTCACCCTCATGCCCTGACTTTAGTAACCATAAGTATGATCTCTTTTTCTATGAGTTTTTGTTAAGACTCTACTTATAAGTAGGATCATAAAGTATTTGTCTTTCTCTGTCTGACTTATTTCACTTAGCGTAATGCCTTCGAGGTCCATCATGTTGTTGCAAATGGTAGGATTTCCTCATTTTTTCATGGCTGAATGATGTTCTATTGTATATAGATACCATAACTTCTTTATCCATTCACTCACTGATGGACACTTAGGTTTTTTGCATGTCTTGGCTCTTGTAAATAATGCTACAGTGAGCGTGGGGATGCAGATATCTCTTCAAGTTTGTGTTTTCGTTACATTTGGAAATATTCCCAGAACTGAAGATGTTGGATCATATTGTAGCTCTACTTTTAATTTTTTGAGGAGCCTCCATACTGTTCTCCATAGTGGCTGCCCCAATTTACATTCCCACCAACAGTGCACCCTTTACTCCACATCCTTGACAGCACTTATCTCTTACCTTTTTGATAGTAGTCATCCTGAAATGTGTGAAGTGACATCTCCTTTTGATTTTCATTTCCCTAATGACTAGTGATGCTGAGCCCCTTTTCATGTACATGTTGGCCCTTGGTACATCCTCTGTGGAGAAATGTCTATTCAGGTCCTTTGTCCAATTTTTAATTTTAATTTTTTTTTTTTTTTTGCTTTTGAGTTATATGAGTTCCTTAAATGTTGTGGATATTAACCCTTTATTAGATATATAGTCTAAAAATATTTTTTCCCATTCTCTAGGTTATCTTTTTACTTTGTTGATGGTTTCTTTTGCTGTGCAGAAGCTTTTTAGTTTGATGTAGTCCCACTTGTTTATTTTTGATTTTGTTGCTTGTGTTTCAGGTGTCATATCCAGAAAGTCATTACCAAAACCTATGTCAAGCAAGGAGTTTTGTTCATATATTTTCTTCTAGGAGCTTCATGGTTTGGGGTCTTACATTTAAGTCTTTAATCCAATTCAAGTTAATTTTTGTGAGTGATGTACAATATGGGTCCAGTTTCATTCTTTTACATGTGAATATCCAGTTATCCCAGCACCATTTATTGAAGAGACAGTCTTTTCTCCATTGAGTATTCTTGGCTTCCTTGTCTAATATTGGTTGATCATGTATGCTTAGCTTTATTTTTGGGCTCTCCATTGATCTATTTGTCTGTTTTATGCCAATTCCATACGGTTTTGGTGACTGTAGCTTTATAATATTGTCTGAAATCAGGTAGTGTGATGTCTTCTGCTTTGTTCTTCTTTGTCAGGACTTCTTTGGCTATTCAGGGTCTTTCATGGTTCCACACAAATTATAGGGGTGCTTTTTCTATTTCTATAAAAAATGCCATTGGGATCTTGATAGGGATTGCATCACATCTATAGATAGCTTTTGATGGTATTGATATTTTAACAACATTAATTCTTCCAGTTCATGAACACATGATACCTTTCCATTTATTTGTGTCTTCTTTGATTTCTTTCATCAATGTCTTGTAGTTTTCAGTGGAGAGAATTTTCACCTTCTTACTTAAACTTATTCCTAAGTATTTCATTGTTTTTGATGCTACTGCAAATGGGATCAGTTTATTTCTTTTTCAGAAATTTTTTCATTAGAAATGTCTTAACACTATGAGTAATGGTGGGACTGGCTGGGACTTTCAGTGTACACTCGTTATTGCTATTCAGTCAGCATTGCCCAGGTGTAGGTGGTCTGGCATCCTAGCTAGAAGAGCCCAATTCATCTTCTTGCTTCAGTGTGGAATGTTCATCTGACTTTCAACTCAGCTGGGCTGCAGACAATGCACCATTTGCCTATTAATCCTCATTGTGGTGGTGATATGCAAATGAAGTCATCTTTGATGTATTAGAGGCCTGATAGCAATTTCTGACTTTCTTTCCTGGAGCCAAAGTCTTCCCAAACCTCAGCACCAGGGAGATGATGTTAACAGTGGTGTGGATCATGCAGGAGGCTGGCTGGTGAACAGGATGCCTTTTCTATGAGGGTGCATTCATTACCAAATTAGACTGTCAGTGAGTATCCTTGAAACTCCAGGACAGAAGAGGACGAATGTTTTTTAAGCAGAGAGAAAGTTAGAAAGCAAATAGTATGCACTAATTAATAATAATAATAATACCATTTTGAATTGGTGCCTAGAACGAGAGTTGATTTGGGCCCCTTGCCAAACTTGGTATCTACGGCTGCTGTCTTTCAAGTTGTCACACATCCATTTTGAGATGTGACTGTGGTGCTCTCTTTTGAAACATTAATGGTCGACCTGTATTGAGGAGATTTTATAGCCTCACTTAGGCATCTAATTTCACACAGCATCTGAGATTGATGTCACTGATTTAAGAGTTTAGAAAAGAGCAAGGAAAATAAGTGGAGAAAATAAAAATATGTGTACCTCACTGATATGGAGGGACAAAAGACTTTCACTTGGACATCCAACACCCTAGAAGCCATCATACTGGTAATCAAATGTGCAACACACATTGCCGAGTATCCTGGGCCGTCACATCTGCCATCACCACCTGGGATCATTTTCTTCCTCTTTTGCACTAAATAATCAATTACAAGATTATGGGGTTTTCTCCCCTCACTCATTTATTACTGGCTCAAGACCTTGCTTCCAGTAGCGCCAGAGTGAGAGCACGAGAGCTTTCTGCTTCAGAGGACAGGGGAACGATTTGTGAATCATTATTAGCTGTGCTAAGGATGAGCACAGCCATTGCAAAAGTGTGTGCATATCTGTGTTGAAAATGGTTTTCAAATGTAAAACCTCATAAAACGCAATGCTTCTGAAGGTTTGGGCTTGAGCCAGGATCTCTCTGAGCTTCTGTTAAAGTGTCACAAACTTTCTGTGACAATTTTGTATATGCATCTCCTTACTGTTGAATGCAGTATTTCCTGTTGTAGAAGAAGCCATCCTAAGAAAATGATCAGCACCTAACACCTTCTAGAAGCTCAAACTTGGTAAACTGAATGAAAATGTAAAGAATTATATAATATATATCTATATATTATATAATAATTATATATATAATATAGTGTGTATGTGTATACATATATGCACACTATATATATATATCACTATATATATATATATATATATATATATGTCAGCATTAAGCCCTGCCAAAGGAAGTAACCTAAGTGTTCAGCAAAAGGGAAATCATTACGTAATAAAGGAATATTATGCAACCATTAAAAATAAGGTGTACTGAGTTTTTAATGGGGTTTATAGATTTTCCAATGATACTGATAAAATGTTAAGCTACAAAAGGAGAATAATATAAAACTATATATACTATAAGCTCAAGATATACATGCATGCAAAGGAGAAGGATGATTTTTAATTTGTTATTTATACCACTCTGTATTTTTAAAAATTTCCACAATGAACACACAGTATATAGGTTTGTGTTTGTGTGTAATAATATAACATTTAAAATATGCATGAAGAAATTAAAATACTCTTCAAAAAGACCTTATTATCCTAGGCAGTATAAGAAATACCAAGTCCTCTATTATTTTCAGGTCTACCCTTATTAGCAGATGCTAGATTTTTCTTTAGAGTCTTTCTTAGACAGAAGGTAGGCACCGTACCTGATGGTCCTTGTGGTGTACACTCAGTCCTAGGTACATGTAAGGTAAATATGAAACCTTGTCCAGTTGTGCTGGGTATCTTAATGGTACAGCATGGGGTCACCTTCATGCCCCGGTTAGGTTGGTGCAGCAAAGCTATTCAAAGAAGACTGTGGCATAAGATAAACTTGGGATTGAGGGTATCTCTGACTTAGGGTGAGGTGTGCTCTACACCTTAGATATTGAACATTGCCTGGAAGCTTCTTAGAAACGCTAAATATCAGGTCTCACCCTGACCTACTGCATCTGAAGCTGCCATCAGTAAGATCCCCAGGGGAGTCTGGGTACGTTCCAGGTTGAAAAATTTTCCTGGACAAAGTGACTTGGGAGAGCTGATGGCAGGGCTTGCAACCCTGGGGAGGGTGTTCACAGCCCCCTTTTTTTCTGAGAATGGGAATTGGTGGTCATGGTGATTGATTTTCTGTAGGTGGCAGGAAATCAACTTCAATAAGTATGTGTAACCTGCATCAAGCCTATTGGGATGATGTCTGAATCAGAGCTCACTGAATTGGTCATGAAGAAGTGAAGGTGGAATCTGGTGGGGGGACCTGGTGGGCTGAAAATCAAACAATCCTGAAAATCCCTTCTAGGGGTGTGTGGTCCCAGAACCCAGGCTGCGAAGGTGAGCCCCTCAGAGGGCAGTGCCCCTGAAATTTGTTGGCAGCCCTGCTAGCCTCAGAATGATGAAACTGGCTCATCTTTGTATTTTTTTTCTAAAGAAAGAAATTGACAAAATGTGTCCAATGTGAGTTTTGTGCGCCCATTGGTCAGTAGTCAGTGGAGGCCTCATCTCCTTAGTTTGAAGTTTGTCTCTAGAAAGCCCCTGTCAGATGTCCCTGTGTCTCTGGCCACAAGCAGCAAACCCACCTGTGAATCCAAAGGTAATCTGGGAGGTAGCACATACCTGTCCTCAGACCTGTGCTGGTTCCGATAGAAGAAAGCCAGAAAACCCAGAAAACAAGAACTTTCTGCGAGTCTTTTACAAAGAACGAATGGGCTCCATCTAAAGGGCAGACCTTTAACTGATACTAAGATCTTTTTCGCTTTTGACCTTTTTTCTTTTATGACGATGACTTTTTTCTTTTAATGTTCCTGGCCAAAAGATGTATGAGTTATAGGTACCCAGGTTCTTCGCCTTTTTTTCTCAAGTCTGTCTGAGGGGCCCTCACATTTTAGGGAAACTGATGTTCCATCCTGTTGGAAATCTGATCCAGGCTCTGGGCACAAAACCACTAAAGCAGGGGGAGCAATCCATTCACGTACCTGGAAGGTTAACTTCTGTTGATGGTGTGTTAACTCATCCCCCACCAGACAAACCTACCACCTCTACTGGATTTCATCAGCCAGAGACTCCTCCACTGAGGAGTGAGCTGAAACTGGACCCATTTCCACATGACTTAAATGATAGAAGTGACACAATGTCTTCCAACATTAACTATTGGGATCTAGAAGCAGCAGAAGGATCGCTGGCACCCAAAGGGGTATCAGCATTACTGGCCCAAACACATGTTCACGCCCGGTGGAAGCCTGAACCCTCCGGGAGGACAGCGGATTCCAGGCTGGGGCTCGGAGTTCCGGCTCTGCTGGCCACCTCTCCCACTTCTCCCTTCTGCTTTCCCTGAGTCGTTCCGCTTTGGACCCTGCTACTGTCCTGCACACAGCTGTCTCCCATCTGCACACTCTACCCCCTCACCTCTGCTGTCTCTCTCTCCAACCAGCCTCCCCTGAACCCCCAACTCCTGCCCTGAGGGGTCTCACCTTTCCCACAAGAACTCACCGACACCTCCCAGTGCCCATGATTGTACAGATCTCACCCTGGCACACTACCATTAGCAAGGAATTAGCTGTGACACCTCACCTCTGACCAAAAAAATAAAAAAAAGTGTGAATTAGCAGTTGTCACCTGGGCATTTCAGGGATCTGGGACTTGAAGCCGTGAGCCCTGCGGTACCAGCCGTGACCCCGTGGAGCTCAGCAAAGCAAGCAGTGGCACAAGCTCAATTTTGCCTGGGGCTGCCCGGGGTAGGCACAGGGCTGACTCTGGGCCCCAGACCTTGTTAGAACTCCCGGGGCACGGATGGGTGGATGTACTGTCCACGCTGGCTGCGCGTAGTTCCCCCAGGGCTGGAAGGAGACCTGAATCCTGCACACACGTGGCTTCTGCATTTAGGCTGCAGTTTTCTGAGGACAGGGCTGCAGTCTCACTGGCACTTTTACCCGATGCTCACAGCTGCTCATAACTTTTTCCACTCACACAGGCATCCATGCGGGAGACATTCCTCCTCCCTCAGTGTCCCTGTCACAGGCAATAATGTCACGCCACAGCATACTGCGCAGGGCAAGTGCTTGGCGCTGAGACAGACCCGAGGAGCCCATGCGCAGCTGTGGTGGCGGTAGGAGGGCATGTGATGGCTCAGGCTCTTCACTGAGCGCTTTAAAGCCTGGCTCTCACCCTTCCCATCCCTTCCCTCCAGGTAGGATGTTATTTTCCCCGGGTCTCCATTTTCTGTTGTGCTCATGGCACAGACAGAAGCACGGAAGACCCGTAACTTGAATCACAAACACCTTGACATTTTGTTCCAGAATGAGAATGTCCCCGAGGCTTACGCCAGGGAGCGAGACAGCCCATTCGGATATGTTTTAACAGGTGGCCTCTGCTGTGCTGGAGGGCCCACTACATCTGGGAATTGAGATGGATTCAGCAAGTGCCTATCACATCCCATCCTCAGTACCAGGGCCTGGGGACAAAAAGATGCATAAAAGTAAGAGAGACAAACAAATAAATATTTAGTGTGCAATTTGTAAATGTATGTAAAGATGCTCTGGAAATAGACAGAGAAGCAAATTGACTCCGGATGGGCTGTTCAGAGTCAGGGTAAATGGTCTCTGAAGGGGAGGGCTGGGCTCGGATGGGCCAGGTGGTGCTGCAGAAACAGCCACCCCAAACCTCAGAGGCTCAACTGTAAAGGTTATTTGTGCATCTGATGGAAAACGGAAGGAGGCTTGCCCTGCTGAGGTATGTTGGATCCAAGAGAACAGTTATTTAGGAATGATGGATGCGTTTGCTTGTAGCATGATGTCTTATCAGAACCTCTTTGCCTGAGTGCCTGCAGGGCACTAGATACTGAGAGCAGATACATAAGAAAAAAATGAGTGGGCAGGAAAAATAACTCCTGATTACAATGCACTTTCAAATGGGGGCGTCCTCGAGGGTCTGAGCTGGCCTCATGTGTGCTCGAGTCCCCAGTTCTGTTAGAGTTTCGGGAGTTTCGCAGACCCCATGGCTAGCGTGAGCTCACAGAGCTCTGTGGGTGAGAGGGTAGGCTGCCGTGACAGAGGGCTGACCATGAAGACCTGCCTCCACCCAAAGACAGGGTCAATTAAATTATTTGAGCTTCTGTATCTCAGCCTCGAGTGAAAGAAGCTGCATTGGTTCCAGTGAGCTAGTCTGGAGTGACCAATAGCGAAAACTGAGTAGCTTATGACGGCAGAAGTTGATTTCTTGCCCGTGGAATAGACCCAAAGAGTGCCCAGGTCAGCCAGCTGTGGTCTCTGGGTGAGGGCTGTGTCCAGGCTGCTCCACAGCCAGGCAGGGATGTCACAGTCCACCAGAAGGAACCAAGCACAGAAGAACACGGGTTTATGTGCCAGGCTCAGGTGTCGCCCACTGGGCTCATGTTCCATGGCAGAGACGTAGTCACGTGGCTGCACCTGGGCATAAGAGAGGCTGAGAAATGCCGTCTAGAATGTGCCCCAAGCAGGGACAAGACTTGGAGCCTTTGGAAAAGAGGGACTCGGATTGAAAGGGCTTAATCAAAGTCACAGGCTATTCTGCAACCCATTTCCTTCTTCCCTGCTTGTCTAGGAAAACACTGAGCTGGACCATTTACTGCAGAGGATTAGAACCTAAACTCATCCAGAACGTTGCCTGAATGAGGAGGAGCATGGTTCCCCATAAAGCCAGACCACGTGCCGGCTCCTGAATGCCAGGTTCCTCAGAGAGAGCTCGTCACTTCCAGAGAGCAGATCCACCGCTGGAGGCTTAGAAAGTCCCTGCCATCTGGGGTGACTTACCTCTATCTGGGCAAGTGGGGGAGCGTGCTTCCTCGATTTTGTGGTCATCCCTGCTGATTGAGTGTGCAGGGCTGGTGCAGCGCTCCTGGGATCCATGGGGACTCAGCACCACGTAGCCAGCGATGGCCATCCCTGTGGTCCACACCAGAGTCCACCTGGCCTCTCAGAGGAGCTGCTTGACCATAAGCCCACTTCATCCAGTACAAATCCCTGACCACGCTAGCTGAGAGTCAGCGCTTAACATTCTATCTAGGGATTCAGTGAGCAAGTATCTTTACAGAGCAACAGGAGCCACTGTATTTGTTGAATTTACTTGGGTTTATTTAAAAGTACTTGTTGTATATATGGGAATGCAACTGGGCTTGGGGTTTTGCTGCTGTGGCTTGCCACTGGAGTTCTGCCATATGGCCACGTGTGTGACACGTCCCAGCCATCTGATTATGGGGGAGATGGTACGTGTGATAGCATGACTTGATTTTATCTACGTTCTCACTTGTCTGACATCATCAGAATTTCATCGAAAATAATCACGTTAAGGTAAAATGCATTTCAACTGCTAATGGACTGGGTCATTGACTTTAACAATGTTCTCAAAATACTACACTTAATTACTGTACAAGCTCTTCCTCCAGATCACGTTTCCTGGGATCTGTTGGAGTTATGTTAAAGATACTTTGGCAGATAATAATGAATGAAACACCTCTTTTATAATCCAGGAGAAGTACACGGCACCCTGCACGCACACACAGGCACCCCAGCCATGCTCACAGCCGTCCCGTGACCCTGGGAAGCGATCAGCGGTGCTCTGGAGAAGATGCAGTGGCCCTGGGGGCAGGTGGCACCAAGTCATGCCGCACCATGGCTGTGTGGCTCCTGGAGAACACGGTGGGCGGAAGGGATCCAGTGGAAGGGGCTGCTGCTCCTTCTGGGCAGACACTGAGGAACCCAGACCACCCTTCTAGACAAGAGAGGGGACGGTTTGGGGAAGTTGAGCAGCATTTAATAAAGGGACTGTCTGCTTATTTTGGGCAGGACTGGGGGAAACTTCAGAGAGAAGAGGGGCATCCCTGAGCCGGTCCCCAGGAGCATTGCCAGCCTTCGGCCGGGGTGCCAGGGAGAGTGGTCCACTCTACTGGAGAGCGAGAGTGGCACGGAAAAGGCTGCCTGACAGAAGCTGCGGCTGAATGTGGAGGGAGGCCTCTCCCCATCTGACAAGGAGGAGGCTGGAGGCCCTCACTCGCCCTGCACCCTCTGCGTCTCCGGCAGTACCACTTGTGGGTTAATGCTGAAGAAACCCATGATGCGTCCAAGGCTGGTGTGCCGCCCGGCACAGAGCAGGGCGGGGAGGGCGGACGTGAGGGAAGGGGGCGAGGGTGCAGCACAGCCACGGCCTCTGACCTCTCGGGACAGAGGGATTCTCACTGCAGGTATCACCTGCAGCCCCTAAACCAGGGAGAGAGAACCAGGATTGTCCTCAGGGAAGGGAGAGCTGAATGAGAGGAGGGCCGGGGTTATAGTCGCGGGAAGCTCGCTCACCAGCAGTGAGCCTGGGCAATTCTCGTGACCCCCATTTTCTCATGTGTAAAATGGAAATCACTCCCCAAGTTTTCTGTGGGGCTCAGGCCACACCAGAAATGTGAGGAGTATGGAGGGCATTGCTGAGAGGACCAAGAAGAGGCAGAGCTGCGGGGCGTGAGGCAGTGTGGTGCGGTGGAGGAACAGGGCAGGCGCGACAGCAGAGGGAAGAAGGGGGTCTGCTCTCCTGATCAGGGGCAGCGCGTGCTGTGCCTCAGAGTTCACTCTCTGCCTTGTAACAAACGGAGCCATTGCAGAGCTTGAGCAACAAGAGATGGGGGCTCGGCCTCTGCCAGTGGTAAGAAGAACAGAGTGAAGGGGCTTGAAGTGGTTACAGGGGTCAATTGTTTCATGGGCCAATGCAGAGAGGTTAGGAGTGGATGGGTCTTGTTTTAGTTACCTAGTGCTGGGTGACATAGTAGCACAGTCTTGACAGCTCAAAATGTCATATGATTAAGTCTCACAGTTTCTGTCCATCAAAAGTAAGGACACAGCTTAGCTGGGCTTTGATCAAGGTGTTTGGGGCAGGACTGGGTTCTCATCTGAAGGCTCAGCTGGGGATGGTTCTGCTTCTAAAAGTATGTGTTTGTTGGTAGAATCCATACTCCTGCAGTGGAGGGACTTGGAGCCTATGCTTCATGCTGGCTGTTGGCTGCAGACAACTCTCAGAGCCTGGCCGTGTGGGCCTCTCCATAGGCCATCTCACAAAGCCAGCAAAGGGGAGTGTGTCCTAGCAAGGCCAATGTTACGTTGGTGTGCAGCGTGATCTTGTGATTGTGTGTATGTAATCCATGCATCCTGTCATTTCACCATATTCTGTTGGCTAGAAGTACATCACAGGTTTCCCCACATTCCACGGCTGGGGAGGGGTGCTACACAAGGGTGTTAACACCAAGAAGGGCACCACTGGCCCCGTTGGAGTCTGTCCACTGTAGGTCCCAAGACACACATGTCAAGTGTTTTCATTTAAAAAAATCAAATAATTACCCAATATAATCTTTTATGTGTATGTGTGTACATGTTCTCTCTTTTTTCTTAAAAAAAAAAAAAAAAAGGCTAATAAGGATTCACTTGCATGCAGGGCCTGTTGATTTGAAGTATATTATTTCCTTAAGTTGTGGCATCAGAATCCAATTACGATTCTCTAAGAAAAAGAGCCATGGGAAAATCCCAAAAGTATATTTGAGGCACCCCTGGGGATTCCACTGGCCTCAGTAAGAGAAACAGTCACTTCAGAAACTGAAATTTTATTCTATAGACATGGCTTTTGATGGGAAGTTATGGTAAAAGAGAGGTTTTTATATTAAAAAAGTAATTTTGTTTTTAGGTTTTCAGCCCAATGACAACAGAAAAAAAATGAAAAATTCTCAAGTAACTTACGAAACTCCCTGAGATATATCTGTGGACCTCAGGCCTTGGACAATATTATGAGAAATATTATTTCAAACCATTAATCTCATTGTACACAACTGTAATAATGTCAGATTTATAGAGATCATAACATTCATGTTTTAGGATATGTAAAAAGAATCACAACAAGTTGATTTTTGGCTTATAACATGGTCCAGGTTGAACATGATATATCAGAAATACTACAATTGTTACTGCAAGAAGACTATGGGAAAAATTTTAGATAATAACTAGAGATTTTGCTAGTTGTTTTAAAACTGAATTTAAAGCATCTGTCTATATGGTTTTATGTAACTAGATACTAGGGTAATTAATCGACCTTCTAACTTTTTCCAACTTCATCTGAACTTTTTAATAAGACATATTCATTATTTTCTCAGTTATTTGTTTCATGCATCTTTCAGATGCATGAGTTAAACATATTAATTATAATAAATAAATAATAATAATACTTAGTATTATTATAATAATATTTATGTAATAAAAAATAGGAGAAGCAGCAGGTATTGCCTTCCATGATCCACAAATAATTCAATTCTTTAACTTGCTCCAGTTTTTTGTTTCCTGCTGGGCCAGTGACTGGGCTCTGCACACGGAACCTTCCTGGGTGTTGTCTCTAAAAGTTCCTCCCAGTATGTGGTGATTTGTCCCAGGAAGTTTAAGGAGGTAGGGGTGTCCCTGCTACTCTGTGGGCAGCTGTGCCCAGACAAATTTCCAGGCAACTTTGAGCTCGAGGGAAAGGGACATATTTGGGAAGAGAGTTTGCTTGTCTGGAGGAGACAAGTTACCCCGCTGGTCCAGCCCAGGGAGGAGGGGCAGCAGGAGGCTGGGCTGAAGTCCCTGCGCCCAAGGCACCACCTCTGCTCCACCGGGAGCTTGCGGTGGAGGTGGAGGACCCTAAACTTCCTTCCTTCTCACGCTAACAATCCCACATTCTCTGACTTCAGAGTGTCTGATCCCTTCCCTTCTAAAAACTTTGCATTTAGACTTAAAAGAACCAAGGTAAACAAAACTGAGGGAGTTGCTAAGCAAAGAGCATCTTAAATACTTGTGTGCATTTAGAGCCTCCCGGAGAGCCCGCTCTGAGGGCCTGTTGGAGGGAAAGCCTCTCTGTGGTGCCTTTGAAGACCTTGTGGAGCCTCTGGGAAACCAAGCTGGGGAAGTTCATGGAGCTCCAGCTGAGAACGGGAAGCTCTCCCCATGGACTGTGTTTGGGTCACCTGGTCCAGCCTGTGTGCTGCACAACTCAGGGGCTCCCAGGTGCAGACAGCGCTGTGCACGGTACCTTCTGGAGGGGAGCACTGCGACGCCCTGCAGGGACCTAGGAAGGAAGATGGACGCTGAACCAGGACCCATTCACCACCTGCGCTTTGGCTGCGGGGGAAGGCAAAGAGAAGAGGACAGGTGGGGAAGGAAGGCAGGCTCATTGCTCAGGGTCAGAGTCAAAACTCTCTGAAGATGGCCAGGGCGTGTTGACCTGGACACTGGTGGCCGCCCAGGTGCCCAGGTCCCCCTTCGGGATGGAGGCTCTCATTCCTCAGCTGTGGGAAATGATGGCTCCTGGTGAAGGCCCTTGACAGAAGCCCTCCCCAGAAGTTGCCTTTGGAGAGAGGATGCTGCCTGGCCCAAGGTCAAGCCCCTCGTGAGGGCAGCCCATATCTGGCAGCTGGTCACGGCAGGGCTGCAAGGGCCTGACCCCTGGCCTGGATCCCACCACCTTGTGGGGCCATCCTAGCCCCAAGTGCCTCGTGGGGTCTTCTGCAGCCTCATCTCAGCACACCTCCCACTTCTGGGCTCCACGGGGGCTGTTTCCCAGGCTCTTCTGCCTGGTCACCCCTGCCTGCCAAGCTCAGAGCTCCAGGGCAGAACCTAACACACCTGCCTCCATAGGCCCACCCGAAACCCCAGCTTCTTCTCCATCTTTAAACCTTTGCAAGTGATTCCCTTGTTTCTTCTCAGCCTCTTCCTCTCGCCAGCATCCCTTTCACCAGCACAGCCTCGAGAGACTAGATTCGTGGCTTCCCTGCTTCCTTGAGATTCCCGGAGTTTGGAAGGAGGACATGAGAGAAAGAAATGTGTCCCCTTGGAAACAGCTGAGACTTTGCTTAGAGTAAGGCTGTGTCTAAGAACCTGAAAATCCTAGAATTCCAGGAAGAAACGGCCAGCTTTATGAAGTTCATGTCCTCCGATGTATTTGAGTTTAAATCTACCACTTTCTTTTGTGCTTTTTTTCCTTTTTCCCACTGATCCTATCTTTCTTTTTACCTTCTTGCTGGCCTTGCCGTGGATTGGATTTGGATTTTTAAAGAATCATTTCATTGCTTTTCCTCTTTCAAGTTCGAAATTTTCTCAGATTCTATTTTTTAGAGGTTACTCTGGAAATCACAACATGCAGACTTAATTTACTTGAGTTTAAAGTTATCCGGAATCTTTTTCTTTCTCCCAGATAATACAAACAATCTAGTATATTTTAACTATTTACTAGCTCCTGGTTGGAATTTTCATTCTCTCTTTCTTTATTAACCCCTCTAGATATAATTATTGTTACTATGTTCTTTGTATTTGACCAGAAACTCATTCTTGTGCTGAAGGCCTTTCAAAGGGGAAAGCCATCTTTATTTAGTTTAAAATATTTTCATTGTCTTTGGTTTTCTACAGTCTCAGTTGACTTTTCTAGATATTTCTTTTTATTTTTCCTGTTTGGGATTATCTTGACCTCTTGAATCCGTGGATTAGGGTATTCCAGTGGTTTTGGAAAATTCTCACTCATGATCTTGTCAAGTATTCCCTGTTCTGCATTTTCCCCTGTCCTTCTGGGACTCTGGTCATACATGCACGTGCCTGTCTAACTATGTTCCCCATGCTCCTGACCCTCCGTATCCTGAGATGTGTGCCATTTTTTGGTCTGTGCTGAATTCTGGATTTTTTTTGTTTTTCCACTTGCTCACTAATTCTCTTTGTCCATCATCCATTCTGCTGTCAAGTGTATCTGTTGGTTTTGTTAAATGTTCAGTCACCGTGTCTTTCATTTCTAGAAGCTCTTTGGTCCTTTTTCACATCTGCCATGTCGCTTTTTATTGTTTTTGATTCCCTGCAGATTTCCAGCTTGTCCTTTATTTCTTTCTTTTTAAATTTTATTTTTTATTTATTTTTGGCTGCTTTGGGTCTTCGTTGCTGAGTGCAGGCTTTCTCTAGCGGGGGCTCCTTTTCGTTGCGGTGTGCGGGCTTCTCACTGCGGTGGCTTCTCTTGTTACAGAGCATGGGCTCTAGGCATGTGGGTTTCAGTAGTTGTGGCACGTGGGCTTCCGTAGTTGTGGCTCATGGGCTCTAGAGCACAGGCTCAGTAGCTGTGGCTCACGGGCTTAGTTGCTCCGTGGCATGTGGGATCTTCCAGGACCAGGGCTCGAACCTGTGTCCTCTGCATTGGCAGGCAGATTCCCAACCACTGTGCCACCAGGGAAGCCCTTGTCCTTTGTTTCTTTAACCACAGGAAGCACAGGAAAGTTATGGTGCCTGCCCCCAAATTCCAGCACCGAAGTTTGTAAGTGTCTGTCCTGCTTCTGTTCTTTCTTGCTCATCTTGCTTATTTCCTTGTGTGGCCCTGTGAACATTTACTCTGCACTTTGTGTGACTGTGCCCTCCTCGGAGAGGGACCAGCTGGGGCCTGCGTCCTTGTCTGAGCTTCCCTGTCCCACCCAGGCCTGGGACACAGCTACGTACCATGGCTGCTCTGGGATCACACCCTCTGAGGGGAGGACAGGATGCTTTTCCTGTCCCCATAGGGTCTCTCCTACGGTCCTCCAAGACTGGGAGGGAAGGGCATGTTGGTGTTTACCTCACACCCTCAAAGCAGCCCACCCTCAAAAGGGTGGGCTCCACAAAGTTCCTCAGGGCTTGCGATTCTGACCTCGCTGAGTAATTCCAGAAGATGGCCTGGGGCTCCCTATTACCATTTCAATTCTTTTCTGCTTTTAAGGAGATGTCTGTTTTGTGAAGCAGTTTTTATTTTTTCAATGAGAGTTAATCCCAATAATCCAGCCACCATTACTGCTAACAGAATCTTCCCTGTTGATTTTGGGGAGAACCCTGAAGCCAACCTGACTTACCTTTTTGTAAGCAACTTCTTTTCATTTTTGCTTTTGTTTCCTGCATGGATAGTTGTCATATGTTTTATTTATCCTTAAAACTCGAGGCTTTTATCAATGTATGTCTATGAGGTTTTATTTAGTGCAAATCTGGTTTTTGCTAGTGAGAAACCCTTTCAGACTTTAGACTCAAGCTTTTTTCCCTCCATCTTTAGGAAGATTTATTTTGCTTCTGTTCCATTTATCCTGGGCTCTCCATGAAAAGTAACCATCTGCATATCCCGTCTCCATTCTCCACCCCTCTCATCTGTCATGTTCTCTCTTACGATGTTAATTGTTTTGTTCTTCTCTCACTCCTTGGAAAGTCATAAATCCTTTCTTGATCTGATGTTTTATTGCAGGATCACTTGCCTCATTTAGAGCCTCCAGTCCTATTTTATTCAGTGTCAACATCATTTCTTTTCTTTAATTTGTTCTTTATTGACTCCCTTTGAATTATTCACTGCCTTTCATCCTGTTGGTTATTTGTTCATCCTTCATCTCTTGTTTCTGAAAATGCTTCTATTTTTTAAAGATATTTTTGACAGCTCCAATAGATGCTTTTCAACTTTACTGAAGTTTATTTGTGTAAGTTTTTATTTTTTTACATATTTTTCAAAAGTGCTCTTTTTCTATATGGTGAGTTTTCCTACTTTTTGAATGTCATGGAATCTCTAGGTTTTGTCTTACTCTTCATTTATTATTGAATGCAGAAGGGTCTCTCCAGGTCTGGTGAATGGCCGTAAAGAGATGGGGTGGATGCCACCTCCACTGCGCTACTGTAACGCTCACCTCATCTACTGGGCCAGAACATTAGCAGACACAACTGTGTCCTAAGCGATCAGGAGCCTCACCCTGAGGGGTGGAGAGGGAGCCCTGGGCAGTCCCAGCAGACAGCTCCTTCCTTGCAGATTCCTCACTTGACTCATGCATTTATATGGTCCCTCATCTAGCATTGATCCTGCACCTTCTCTGGATGGTGCACCCCACTTGGTGCTGAGCTTGGAAATAAGACAGTTACAGCTCCTGCCTGTGTGGAGCTTATATTACAGTAGAAGAAACAAATAAAAAATAACTAATTCCATAATTCAGTTTTATAGTTCAATAGTTCATGACCGCTGCCATAGCACAGGGTAGCCTTTAATACCTGCGTCTCTGCTCTCTGCCAGCTTCTGCTCCTAGACAATGTGTGAAATCTTAATGGAAACAGAATTCCTTCAGTAACATCTTGGTGCCACTTATATTTTACCTGTTGCTTCAGGTAGAAGTCCTGTCCTCTGTTGAATTTTGCTTGGTGAGGTAGTTGAATAAATAGTGGGTCCTTTCAGTGGGGGGCATTTTCTAAATTTTGACCTGCAGGGGAGAGATGCCTCCCAGATGGGATGCTCCCTGGGTGTGCCCACGTCACTCACAACTCCCCTGGCTCCTGGCCAAAATGCAAGTGGTATGAAAGGGTAACACACACACCCAGGGTTTTCTTTATTGTTTTTAGTCTCCTTTTGTACTTTTGGCAGTGTTTCGGTGAGACGAGTAGTTGGACAGCTGTGCTGAGATCACCACTTTACTCAAAAGCTTTGATAATTTTTTAAAACTTGGGGGCATGCAGCCACTTTCTCCACTGTTACTAAAGGACAATGACTCTTTACTTGGAAGGTTTCTAGGCATTGTATGGAGGAGATCTCTCTGGACTGTGGTTCCCCTTTCCTTTCCTCAACCAGCCCCTTCTCCCTTCTCCCTGGGTCTCAGTTTTCTCATTCATACAACAAGGAGAGTTGATCTGGGTATTAAAGTGAGAAAGGGTCTTGGACATTCTGTAACTTATATGAGAATGAGCCTCTATCAGAATGAAGGTGCTGTGCTGGGAGAGCCAGAGACAAAGAGATCAGAAAAGGCAGAAATGTGAGAGGAGACAGAGCGAAGGAGAGCAGGAGCCAAAGGCAACACCAGGAAGGAGAGAGTGGTGAACCGTGGTCCAGGGTCAGCACCACACAGAAGGGCTCCCAGAGGAAATAGCAGCCCTTCAACTCACACATCTGTGATGGTTCCACATGGAACGTAGAGCAAAGACTTCAAAGTCTACCGTTCTAAAGATGGATTGCTTTGGACCCTCGGTTCTTGTTTCTGGCGCGATTTCCAGATGCATGATATTAACAATGCCAGTGTAAGTGAATGTTTTTTCCTCCCTTGCTCACTTCTTTTGCAGTGCTTTGTGCTGGGATGAGGAGGATATAGTTTTCATTTGGATGCCTCACTCTTGTCAGTTCTATGAGCGTTTGTCCTGGCTCTCACAGATGTTGATATTTATTCTGTAGAAATTATAAATTTTGAACCAACCTTCCTTTTAACCTAATGAGCTCCACTTTCAGTGTGATAATTATTCACTGAGCTCTAATAGGAAATCTTTTTGTTTGCTAAGAATGTTTGGGAAAAAAAAAAACTTGTTCTAGAGTCTATCTGATATTTTTCTTGTACCGTCAGTTTGACCTCTCTTTGGGGGCTGCTGGGTGTAGTTTTGCAATGATTATCCAGATAGAGTGTATGGCCTTGGTGGTCTCTCCAGCCATGTCTGACTGCTCAGGGTCTCATGACCCAGACTGGGGAGCAGTGAGCAGATGTATCACGTTCATGGGCACTTGGAAGAGCCCTGGACCCCTGTGGTCAGTGGGTTTTGCTCTAGTCCCGGAGGGGGGCAGTGCCTTCTTCTGTGGCTGGCTGCTTTCTTGAAGTGTGTGCTGTGGTCTGGCCCCCGATGTGTGTGGATTAGTGAAACCCACCCTCCCCAGGCTTTTCCCCCAAATAGGTCTAGATAGAGAGTCAGAAGGTACAGGAACTCATGCAGACCCTGACACCCTCCTCTACTGCTCGGCCTTGGGGGAGGGCCTCCCATACCTCCCCTGGTCTCCATTTCTTCATCTATAAGAATAAAGCAAGTGGTAGGGTAATTTCTAAAAATGTGATTTGGCTTCCCTCCATGTTTTGGCCCAGGAGGGAGTCAGGAGCAATATTAAATTTATATCACTGTTTCTTCATGACAAAGGAGGCTTAGGAAAATTTTGGTCTGTTTGGCAAGGATGGTTGTGGGGCCGACCTGTAGACAAAGCCTGCTTTCCACTTTGAGTCACCGCTCAGCCAGGCACCTGTAGTCCATACACAACAACCGCGCTGTAAGGAGATTTGAGCAGTAAAGAAAGCCCGAGAGACAGAAATTAAAACTGTGGAAAACAGAAAAGCCTGCTGAGAGGGAAAAATCAATTAAAGTCCAACCAGAGTTGTACACAACTTACCTGTTCCCTAGATGAGGGACTTTCTCAGTTTTAGGGAATTTTGTATGGGACAAACTCACATCGGAAGCTTTAAAAAGCCATTAATTTTGGCATTATTTTTCTGTTTCAAAACCAAAGTGAGGATTATAAACACTTTAAAGAGCTTTAAAATGTTAGCACCATCCATCAGAGACCCCAGTGAATACCCAGAAGAATATGAAAATGGACAATTTTCCGTTTCATTCCTGAAAACTCCCTGAACCTTCTACTTTTTTTTCTGCCTTGATGTTCGGTGTCTATGAAAGGCAACTGTCTCCTGAGGTTTCTGTAAGGGGTTCATTGGAAGCAAAGCAGATTGGGTGAAGGAACTGACTTGAGTTCTTTCTGTGTCTGTGATGGTAGGGAACTGACTTCTAGATTATCTCACAAACCCATAGAAAACATAAAAAGAGGCAAAATTATGCAGAAGCACATAAATTATGTAGATGATGGAAAGCCTATGCAAAACATGATATGTGCACATAATAGCATATTTCCCCAGGGGCTAATTGAATCCTTTGGGTACCTTTTGAAGCATCTGAATATTCAGAAGAAAGCAAATTTATTATAATTTGAAAAATACCACAATAAATAAGGCTGAAAGAATAATGCATGTTGTATTGGAAACTGGAAACTCACAATTTGGCCATTTCCCCCAGTTTGACCAAAGCCTAAAGCTACCGAATGCAATCAAACCTCAGTAATACATTTCCTGGTGGTGTTTCATATTCTTCAATAATTTTTTTTTTCTCCCAGATATCAAGTTGGGCAAACCCATTCACTCATTCAACAAATATTTATTTGTTGTTATGGCAATGTACATTCATTTTTTTTTTTTTTTAACCATTCAGAAATTATTTTCTAAGACCTATAATGTTCTTCCCCCCTTTTGGAACATGTGATGTAATACGGGAGTCAGGCTGCAGAAAGAAATGAAGACCACCCAAAAGAGAACAAATAGAGGCTATTTGTTCAGAGGTGGCTCTAGCAAGGGGCTCGGCCACCGTCCCTTGTGTTTGGCAAAGCCTCAAAGGAGGTGGAGGATTGGGAGAGCTTTACGGTGGAAAGAGGAGGCGGGCTCCAGGTATGTCCCGACTGGAGGCTGTTGGCCCGGGGAAGCCAGAGACCGCTCCCTGGAAGCTGAGCATCCCATGTGATGTGTTTGGGGAGCATATTTGATTTTCTCTGGTTGGTCCTGCATTGGAAGTGGGAGCAAAGATGAGAGAAGCTGGCAGTTACTGACCCGTCCTGACTGTTCTGGGCTGATTATGGCAGAGGCTGTGGTTTGGCTTCCTGGGCTGGTCACTGCTGGGGTCGTGGGTCAGAGTTCCACTGTCATCTGTCGTCTGGCCGTTGTCTGTATATTCAGTCTCCCAAGACCAGTCACCTAATAATTACCCCACAGAAGTTCAGGGGCCTTGAGGACCCAGGAAAAGGGGTCCCTACACACAGGACAGAGCCAGCGTAAGCTGCCAAAGGCATAGCTGTGACAATGGGTAGACCATTCAAACACCTTTTATGAGTTAGCTCAGCTGCCATAACAAATACCACAGACACAGCAGAAATGTGTCATCTCACAGTCTGGATGCCAGAAGTCTGAGATCCAGGTGTGGGCGGGGTGGGCTCCTTCCGAGGCTGTGAGGGAGAGCCTGCCCCAGGCCTCTCCCTGGCTTCTGGTGGCTCAGGCGCTCCCTGGCCTGGAGACGGCCGTCTTCTCCCTGTGTCTTCACGTTGTCTTCCTTCTGCGTGTCTGCCTCTGTGTCCAAATCTCCCCTTTTCATAAGGACATGAGTCACATTGCATTAGGGGCCCTGTGTGACCTCATCTTCACTTGGTCATCCTCACAGACCCTGTTCCCAAATGAGGAACTGGGACTGGGGGTTAGGGCTTCAGCATCTTTGAAGGGACAGAGTTCACCCATAACACACCTGAAGGAACTTCTGTCTAGTTGGAGCCTGGCATTTTTTTGAAAAGTCAGTTCTTGTGCTTAGTATTATAAAATAAATTTTGTATCTACAAATGATGATACTCAGTTTTAAGCCAGTAGATTTCATCAGAACAATTTGCAACTTTTCACCAATAAGAGCTAGTTGGGGGTCATCCTTCCCTCCATTTGGAGAGATTTGTGAGTGACTGTGAGAACCGGCCACAGTTGTGAATCGTGAGGACCACTGAGCTAGGAGGCATGGAGGTCTTCAGGGTCTTTACAAAGAGCAGCAGGCACAGGGTGGCTGCTTTCAGTGTGGCCTCAAGTTCCAGGAAACTTGTCTCTGTAACCCAGTAACACACAGCCCTAGACTTACAGCCATTCGTGTATTTCGTCCAAGGGATGGTGGAAACCTGCCTTGCTAGTTGATTTTAGAGGAGATTTGAAAAAGAAGCAAAGACCTTAGAAATGAGCTACCTGCTATCAGAACACTGCATCTTCCTCTCCCTCACTCCAGGCGGTGGGAGTCCAGGCAAAGATCCCAGGCCAGTTAAAACTGTCTTCAGCCACCTCCTCCCTGCTGGAATATGTGCATACAAAGGCACATGTACTCGCACACGTGCAGGCGTACGCGCACATGTGCAGGCATGCGCGCACGCACACACACAGACACACACACACACACACACACACACACACACACACACTGTCTTTGCTGATCTAAACTTGAATCAGTAGCCTAAGTGAAGCTGTAAGAATGTCTTGGCAAGCCACGTTTGCTATTGTGCCAGGGTATCTGGCCTCTATTGACAGTGCTTTCGTAGCACGGGGGAGTGAGGTCTCCTTGTCCCGCTTAGGGGGACTGGCTGTTCCAGGCAGGGGCTCCCTGATATTTTTCACTAGACATAGAGAACTCTGATAGCCTCACAAGTGAGCAGTGCCTTCTCACAGCCGATGCACCCTGAAGATGGTGGGGTTTATTTTGGCGGGTGGTACACAGACCTTCCCCATTTGAGGAAGAGACTGTTGTTCTCTAAGCCAGGAGCCACCAGCTAATACAGTTTGGTTCTACTAATCCTGGAGAAAACATCTACTGGCTGGAGCCAAGACGTCAGCTTCGGAGGTCTGGATGTTCACGCCCTTGGCCGCTGGCTGGTGCTGGTCTTTCCACTCTTGAGCGGGGTCCAGTGTGCCCAGTGCCGTGGGCTATGGGAGTGCAGGCATCTCCATTCCACTGCTTCTCTGAGAGGGACTAGGGCACGTGGCCTCGGCCCAGAATTATTGATGACACACTTAAAAAAAACAGTAGGCTGAAGCCATCTCTTTCCTCCCTCTGAGGAGTTCAGACGTCCCCAAAGTAAAAAGCTTGACTACCTCTTCCTCTCCAGTTGTGATGAAAATAGGGATTAGTGAGATGTTAGAGGCAAAACCTCATCTATGAAGTTCTGAATGAATAATTCTAATTTCTTTCTGAGTTGTGAGAAATCAGTTTGTTTTACATAGAAATGCAATATGTTCTTGATCTCTATGTATGTGATTAGAATTGTTCCCTCTGCTTGGTATTTGTTTCATTATGGAATGAAATTTTGAGCTTATATTTTCAGATACGTTTCGCCTCATGCATTTCAATTTCTATTTTCCCCAAATCTCTGCCTCTATGGAACACATCACCCCTATTTTTTTTAGCATATGAGATTTAGGACATGGAAAAGGAGGTGGAGATGCTTTCCTTAAGATTCGGACTCTCATTGGAGTAGACACCCAAACTTCTCATGAATGTGTTTGGAAGAATGTGCCAATTTTTAAGATAAATGAAGAATGGCTGAATGCTGCTAAGAAAAATGGAATTGCCATGCCAGCCTCGGCATCACTACGTAGATGAGGCTAGTAGAATGGCGGCGTGATGATATGGAAAATATCCCCTCCAAGAAGGATGATCAAGGTCACAAGTCCAAAACGCCTGCGGGTTTCAGAAAGGAGTGGAATGTTGGTTTATGGAAAGGGATCAGACTTCTCTGGGGTTGGAAGAGACCAGGCCAAGGGGACGGTGTGACGGGAGGGGATGGAAGCAGGTGGTCAGCACAGGCCCTGCAAGCTCTCCAGTGGGGCAGGGGCAGGGGTTGTGGTGCTGGGACCCCCGGGCAGACCCGCCCAGGTGCAGGGTATCCGCAGAGCTGGGGCCCAGCAGCAGACAAACTCTGGTCCTGATGAGCTCATGCATCATTTTAGAGTTAGGAAACGTGGCAGCTTTTTAATTTCAGCACACTTTTCAGTTCTACTTTTGCTTTTTTAAACATACAGGGTATCTGAAATTGGAGGAACACTATCTTGATTTCAAGGGGTAATGGCTGGGGGTGTGCACGGGGGCGAGCACGGAGGGATGAAGGAAGGGCCCTGCAGAAGGAGAAGCTGGGATACCCTGGTGGAGCAGGATCAGAGGGGCCTCTTAGGAGGGTGAGTTTTGCATAAACAGCGTCATGAGCCACTTCGCCGTTGCCCAGAGGTAGACTGTCCAATTTGTGGCTTTCCCAAATCTATTTCTTCTCCCACTGCTCTCTTTGTCCACTGCCCTGTTCATTAGCACTTCTGCTAGCGGAATGGGGAATTGAGAGAAGACAGTTGATTTATATTTCAGTAGCCTAGTTTGCTCAGGGGGTAAAAGTGCTGTGCTAATGAAGCCCAGGTCAAAGGTAGGAGCCCCAGGTGGGCCAGTTAGCTGGGCGGCAGTGGCTGGCCTCAGACGAGAGCCCCAGCCTGGCTGACTGGTCTGCATGTGAGTTTCTGCTGGTTGAGAACAGTGGGAAGGCATTGGCATACATCTGTTTGTGCTGTCGGAAAAATGACCCGATGCTGGTGGCGGGTGCCTCAGTTGGTCAGGTAGGTGTGGTTACGTGTGATTTGTAGAAATCAGGCATTTTCAGTCACCACAGATGATTTGGATTCCTCGGTCAGTAGACCTTTCTAAAGAGTTTCAATACTTAATAAGCTGTGTGTAGCGTGTATCAACAGGACAGCCTGATTGCTTTCTCTCTCTGCCATTAACTTATTTCAAAATGACCCTGCCCTTTGCACTGGGGTGCAGGAGATTTTACTTGGGGAATGGAGTCCACATTTTTAGATTTCTGCAGCTTTTTATTTGACGCATATGCTTCTTAAGCAGTTACTATGCAGCAGGCATTTGATGTGAATGAAGACCTCACCGTTGAGAACTGGCACAGTCTGAAGAGTAGCTACTTTGGCTACCCTTCCAGTGTTTTATGTGGGTTGGATTTTATCAGAAAAAAATATAGGTTCAGTTGATAATCATGGGCTTGTGATGAGCCCATGGAAGACACAATATTTCTGAGTTTGGGCAATAGAGAGCTGTTTGGCAGTTTTAGTCCAGGTTTACACGAGTTGTATCAAAGCTCAGTGGCCAAGTCTCTGATGGCCAGGTGGTGTTTGCACGCACAGAGAGCCTTGGCGGGAAAACAGCACAAGGCAGGTGACATAATCAAATACCTTGGTGTTTAAAAAATGATCAGTAACTCTTTTGTCCCAACGCATTTTGTGTGGAGAGATACTTCTAAGGTGAGCTGTTTTCTGAAAATTTTTTTCCAGTGGAATAATGCCATGATTATGTCTTGCTCGCTCTAGCTGCAAATAAACCAGATGTGTTCCTTAATCTGAAGCCACGTATACTGGTAGACTAGCATCTTTAGGGGTAGTAGGTATTAATGGGACATGTAAGGATCGGGTAGGCCTGGCTCAAAGCTTATATGAAGTTCTCAGATCCTAGAACACACTAATGTAGACGTTTCACAATGAGGTGAAGAGATGAACCAGAATTGAGCAGAAGAGACATGGTGTTCTCTGGCACAGGGAGAGGAGCTTGTCACGTTTTTACTACATCGTGGCTCACTATTGGGCAGTGTTGGGGGGTGAGGCCCCTTGTTTGGAGCCGTGGGATGAGATGTAGGAGCAGGGAAGTGTGAGGAGACGGAAGGATAAAGGACAACGCTGCTTTAGACAGCGTCTGAGTAAGTGTGGCCTATGGACTGTAAGTGAACTTTAGAAACCGAGGGCAGCTAGTAACGACGTGAGACACGTGCTACATCGCAGACCACACCATCACGTGGTCCACAAAGTTCTTCCCTTCAGCAGTCTTCAGGTCAGCTGGCTGGCAGCTCTCCCCACCCAAACCCCCTTTGTGTCTGTGCCAAAGACAGCCTTGGTCGAGCTGAAGGACCTCAGATCTCGAGCACATGGCGGGTGGTCACCTCTAAAGCTCATCAAGGAGAAGTGTCCAGTGGTCCCGCTCCAGAGACAGAACGAAGCTCTAGTTTTCTTCCAGAAAACCTGGAAGTAACTGGGGACCAGCCAGTGATATGTATAAAATTAGCTCTTACCCCGTCCACCTCTGTGAATTTTGGATTGGAGGTCAAGCCTGCAGCGATCTGAACATCGGATGAGGGACAGGGATGTGTCTTTCTTCTGGGATGGTTACCGCTCAAAGACTCACAAAGGAGCACGTTGCACAGACCATGCTGAGAAAGGGAAGGGAGACGGGTCATTTTTCCTTCCTGAAGGGGGAGAATGCAACAAAACCTCCGACAGGATTTTCATTTTTCTTTCATAGACATTTTGTTTTTTCATTAATGTTTTCCTCCAGGGAGACAGTAAGAGTGGGCAAAGGGAAATATGTAGGGAAATGGCCTTGCTGAGATTAAACAAATCTCTGTTGCCGTGTGTCCATCTGCCCGTCCATCTGTGAATAACTTGTAATTATTAATAATATGAGTGATGTCATGAACATTCTGGCAGGAACGAGGAGCCCCAGAGACCACTCTGAAGCCAGTCAGCACAGGACAGAGCTGGAGGATGCTCAGCCGTGTTTGCATTGGAGCTGTGGGTAAATCTGGCTCGCGCCCCCGGCAGTAGGACCGGAGCATATTGGGTTTTCTCATAAACTTCCGATGAGATCAGGTTGGCAGCATCTCAGAGGAACACCTCTGATATAAAAAAAGGTTGCGTACACAATCCAGCACAACATGTCATTAAAAGGACACATGGTGCTGAGTGGGACAACCTTAAACTTACTGAAAACTGAGAGTGTAAAAGAGCACGGGAGAGAGGCATCCAAGTAGATGACAAAGGAGGGGGGCAAAAATATTAGAGACGTCCCCCTAGGCCCAGTTTCTGTTTCCCATGAAAATACTCATGAAATCATGTTGGGGTGGAAGAAAAAAAGAAAAGAAATTCTCAATAAGAGCCACCTCCTACAGAAGCCAGGATTCCAGAATATTCTAGAAAGTCTTTCTACGATATTCCACACCAGTGACCGAGCTGAAGAAATGGCACCAGTGCAAACCAGCAGTCCAGGCTGTGGTTTGGGAAGTCTCTGACGGAACAGGTAGGGGCAAGTGGCCGGCTGCAGGCTTTGGGCCAGCGATAGGGCCCAAGACACTGGATCCCAGTGTGGCTTCAACATGGGGCTCCAGCCCTTTAGAGGGAGCTGTGCAGCAGCAGGGGGTTGTGTGGGTGCTGTTTACTGAGGACACACCAGCTCCTAGAATGGGAGCACAATAGTAGGTGCTCAATAAAAATTTACTAAATGAATTACTCCAAGAGGGATCTGAGAGCATATTTGTACCTGGCCCAGGGGTCCAGCCCAACTCTGGGGGCTGCTGGGTCAGGGGCTGGGTGGCTGGTATGGCAGCATTAGGGAAAGCTAGGCACTGCTCCCAGGGGACATGAGCATCACACGTGGCCCTTTCCTCGGGCCATACAATTCCCTGGAACTGTTCCTTCAACACTGTCCCTGCCTTATTGCACCGTGGGGCATCCCTTGGCAGTTCCCCATGTTGTTGACTGAGCACAGGGGGCGTCACAGCTGCCTCCTAGACAACCTGCTTCCCGACCTGTTGGGAAGAACGGCGGATCTCTTGCAACACTTTCCTTGTCTCAAAGAAAAAAGATAAAAGCACAAAGGCTAGTCTCACTCTGGAATTGATCTCCCCTGGGAGGCCTAAGAAGATTTGGCAAAAGGCTCTGCCCCATTCTCAGGGAGATAGAGGAGAACATGGCAGCAGCAGCTCCGAAACAGGCACAGAGCTGGCAGCGTTGGGCCAGTGCTGTCCAGTTGTTCTCGGGAACACGAAAGTTAGGATGGATGCTGTCAAACAGCAGGCATTCCAAGAATATTCTCCTAATCCTAACGGTAATGAGTATAACAAAAGTAAAACTGAACGTGGGGATGGCTAGGTTTACTCAAGCAGTTCCTGTTTGCCAAGCATTTTACGTGCACAACTGCGTTTCATTTTCACAGCAATCCTGCCAGGTAAATGCCATTATTATCCCAATTTTATAGATGAGAAAACTGAGATTTAGGGAGATTAAGTAACTTGCCAGTATCCCAAGGCTGGGGAGTGGCGGGGCTGGGATTGAAAGCAGGCCATTCTGAAATTTAAAGCTGGAGACACTGCCTCTAGAATATAGAAGAAATTTAAAGAGACTAAAATGTGAGAAAATAGAGCCATGGAGAATAGAACTCTGAGGTCCTTCGAGAGCAGAAAGAAAAGAGTTTTTCACCAGGGGAACCTATTAAGTTCTAGAACTTAAAAAAATAAAATAAATACTGGGTAGCTTAATAAAAGAAGAAAAATTTGAAAATAAAAGAGAATAATCCAGGTAGATTTAATAGGAAACACCACCAAGGCCCTGAGACCTGCTCTAAACCCCGCTGATGCTGGGGTGGAGGGGGCCTTTCACCTCCTCGAGTCTGGTGTCAATCCTTCAAATGTTGCTGATGCTCCCCCTGGCCTTTGACCTTCCTGCCCTGCTCCTTCCCAAAGGGACCCTCCTTTTGTGCAGGTAGGCGTCCTCAGCTCTCACCGAAGCTGCCTCGGTGCAGCCCCCCAGGGCCACCTGGATGACAGCAGAGAGAAGGTACACTCCACCACCGGCTGCAGTTATGGTCAAGACTGGGCCCGGAGATAGGAGCCCGCCAGGGGAGCCTCAGGCCCAGAGCTCCTCCCCTATAGCCATGAGGACCCGCTCAGGGAGGCTGGGACCAAGGCAGTCGCAGGGCAGAGGTGGAGGAGGTAGGTTGGGAGGAGCGGCTGGGCTTCTGGCCCTACCAGAACCAGCACCTCTCTTTCCGGGTGGAGCCAGGTGTGTTTGGCTGCTGATCTGCAAAAGGAAATAGCCTCGCTGGTCCACTCCTCCTCTCTGCAGCTGTTGCTTTGCAGTACAGAGTGTTTCTGTGTCTGAAATGCAGATCTGATCGCTGTCCACCCCAGGTTCCAACGTGGTCTAGCCTCCCAGCTAGGCCCGGGGCCCCCCATGTTCCTTGAGCTTGGCTACGCCAAGCCTCTCTGTGTCTTGTTTTCTTGTTACACCTTGAGCTTTTGTGAAAGTTTCCTGTTCTTAGACTCCCTCTCTATCCTCACCCCACACTCTCCGCGATGCGCCAGGTCATCCTTTCTTTTGTGTCCAGACAAAGATGAGGAGCTCTTCTTGGGGTCTCACCTCCCTAAGCCGGGTGCCCAGTTCCTTCTTTGCACTGCTGGGTACCTGCACCTTCCCCGCTGCAGGGACCTTCCCTTACTGCCATGTGGTCATCATGTTCCGGTATGTTTCCACATCTGAGCCCTGCCAGACCAGGGGCTTCTCACAGCAGGGCCGTGTGTTTCCCTTTACAACCGTAACACTTTGCAGAAAGCCTGGGATTGGGAAAAAGGGCTTACTAGCCATATTTTGGATTATCTTGAATTATGGTAACATTGTTCAATTACCAGGAAAAAAAAAAAGAATCTTCCAAGTCCTCCAAAAGAAAAATGGAATATGTTCAGTGGAACTAAAATCAAGATACCTTCAAACTTCTCGACTGTAACCAAGCAGGAAGAGTGTGGAATAATGGTTTCATAATTCTTAAAGAAGATGGATGTAGGATGCGGTGGTTTGCTAGGGCCCCATCACAGAATAGCACAGCCAGGGTGGCAGAATAACAGATGCTGATTCTGGGGCAGTTCTGGAGGCTGGAAGTCCAAGATAAAGGTGTCTCAGGATTGGTTTCTCCTGAGGCCTCTCTCCTGAATCAGCCGATGGCTTTCTTCTCCCCATGTCCTCACGTAGCCTTTCCTCGGTGTGAGCTCGCCCCAGGTGTCTCTCTCTGTGTTTAGAGTTTCTCTTCTTACAAGGATACCAGTCACATTGGATTAAGGTCCACCTAACGGCTTCATTTTAACTTAATCATCTCTTTAAAGGTTTTCTCTCCAAATACAGTCACATTTTGGCACACTGGGAGTTGGGGCTTCAACATATGAATTAGAGGGGACAAAATTCAGCCCATAACATAAGCTACGCCATCATTCTCATATGAAGGCAGCAGAAAGACCCTGGTAAGACTTGTCCTTCCTAGAACTGCAACATACCTTTCCTTCTGAGATTACAGGGAGGCTTAGGTATGTCTGAAACGAAGAAATCTTGAATAGATATACAACTGTGGGAAAACACTTTTGCTGACCTGTGAAGCTACCGATTTAAGAGAAAAATAATACCTAGGAGTGGAGATGGACAGTTATTGATAGAGCAAAAGTAAACAAAAACACTGGAGGGGGTGGTTGGATTATTGGTCTGTTTAACCTGCTGGTCATCTTTAGAACAACTGAAGAGAACCCAAGTACCTAAGCTTTCCTCTTTCTCTCGTCTCACACCCAACACATCAGCAAATTGTTAGCACTGCTGCGGGACACTGCCAGGCCCTGCCGATGCCTCCCCGCCTGTGGCCAACACTGGACTCCATGGTGCCTGGACGGGCCACAGCCTCTTGCCAGCTCCTTGCAGCCTGGTTCCCACTCAGTGGCCAGAGGAATCCTTTAAAATTTAATCAGATCTCTTAAAATTAAATAAGTTTTCTGCTCAAAACCTTCTCGAAACTTCTTAAAGCTTCCTTTTCTCTTCCAGCCCTTCTCTCCCACCTTTACCTCCGAGCACCACTGGTTTCATCAACTCTCACCTCTCCTTTCTCCAGCCCTACTCACTTGATCTTCACAAGCCACACCGGCCCCAGGGCCTTTGCACTGCCTGTAGTCGCTGCCTGACTCTCCCTGCCAGCTCTTCATGTGACTTATTTCCTCTCTTCATTCAGGGCTTGCTTCAAATGCCAGCTTAGCTCATCAGCGTCCCTGACCACCACAGAAAACAGCTCTCTGCTGGCATGTCTCCTGCCCTCTGCTCCTGCTTTATTTTTCTCTGTGGTGCTCATTACCATCTCTCATACTCCTTTAGTGCCTGTCTTCCCCTGCTGGAACACTCAGGCTCAGACTGGAGACTGTTGATATTCTGCCCTGTGCTGTATCCACTGTGCCTAGAGCAGTGTTTGCTGAGTGTGAGCCACATACATATTTACCCCATGAATAAATGATGTCAAGATGCCAAAAAAACAAACTTTGGAAAAGAAATCCCAGAATCTGAGACTAAAGTAATGGAAAAAGAGGGCGTCTAGAGGAGAGCACCACCCTTGTCTTCCATGAAGAAGTCAAAGGATGCTGTTGATGGGATGCTAATAAATACTGCAGATGTTAACTGGCTTAAAATGTATGTATGTTGCCTTAAGATTACAACAGTACTAAGAATGGAATGTTGACCTTCCAAGTAATTTAAAATGTCAGATCTAGGTAGATTATGGTTAATGCATCAAAACCCAGACGTGATGGAGCTTCTGTAAATGATGGTAGTAACAGACTGTTCATGGTTATATCACTAACCACAACGGTTTAAATTCATCCATCAAAAAAGTCAAGTCCCTGGTGGATTAAAAACTAAACTCTAAGAAGTTGTTGCTTATTAGGCATCTCTCGACACAAAAAGAAAGAATTAAAAATAGAGAAGGGGCTTCCCTGGTGGCGCAGTGGTTGAGAGTCCGCCTGCTGATGCAGGGGACACGGGTTCGTGCCCCGGTCCGGGAAGATCCCACATGCCGCGGAGCGGCTGGGCCCGTGAGCCATGGCTGCTGAGCCTGCGCGTCCGGAGCCTGTGCTCCGCAACGGGAGAGGCCACAACAGTGAGAGGCCCACATACCAAAAAAAAAAAAAAAAAAAAAAGTAGCAGCAGAGCTGATTGGGTAATAAAAAAATCCACAATTAAAAGGAGAGACATTCATTCACTATTAGCAGGAAACAAATAAAATGAGGGCAGAGGGAAAGTTGCTAGTATAAATAGTAAGAGCAAACAGACGTATGCAGGACTCTTTTGCCAAAGCAGGACTTACTCATCTCCATGAAAAGATTTCTGTAACAAGGGAGGCTATAGATAAAAATGGTAAAATCATCCAATTAAGAGATTACCCTTTGATCCAGATACAAAAGCAAATGGACCCTCAACAAAGACCCAAAGATAATCTAAATGAACTTCAAAGAACAGAAGCTTTCAGAGACTTTATTCTTTAGCAGACAGAGGGAAAAAACTCAGAAATTATAGAAATGAGAAATACATCCAAGAGCTAGCTCTTTGAAAGTAAGAGCAAAAGCAGTAACATTGACACACCACTGACAAAGCTAACTAAAGTAAAAAGGGAAAGTAAACATACACCAGATTAGAAATGAAAAGGGGGAATAAGTAATAATGAATGAGTTTTCGGAGGTTTCTCTGCTCTGTTGTATCTTCCGAGACTTGGACTGGTTGGTCCCTGATTGTGGGGAGAAGGGCACCCATGCAGATGTAGCTGGGGAGGGTGAGCTCTAGCTTTTGCTGGGTTCACAGTTTTGGAGGATATTTCCAAGTTGGATGTGGGCTGGTTGCTGGTCCTGGTGCTTGTGTACGGGTTCCTTTGGGGGCCAGCACCATCCCTGGTTCCGGAATGAAAGGAAGGTGTGTGTCTGGACAACTGTTTTCCTGCCGCACGTGGGGATTGCTGAGTTGACAGAAGGGAATAGTCGATATCTCCTGTCATGGAGCGGAAGATCACCCTCCTTAGGTCAGCCTGTAATCTTTTCTTAAATTTTACAAAAGGCCAATTCTAGTTTTCATCCTTGAGGGTATAATATTAGCATGGGCTGCCACAGCAAAATACCACAGGCTGGGTGGCTTAAACAACAGACAGTTATTCCTCACAGTCTGGAGGCTGGAAGTCTGAGATCAAGGTGCCAGCATGGTTGGTTCTGGTGAAGGCTCTCTTCCCAGCCCATGGAGCACCACCTCTTTACTCTGTCCTCACGTGGAGAGAGATTGGACCAGCTGCCTAGTATCTCTCCTTGTAAGGGCACTGATCCCATTAGGAGGACCCCCATCCTCATGACCTCATCTAAATCCACTTACCTCCCAAGGCTACCATCTCCAAATAACATCACATTGGGAGTTAGGGCTTCAATATCTGAATCTTAGGACACTTTATTTGGTCAATGACAGGTATGTTCTGCCATTTTGGCTTCCACACACATCCTAAATTATATACTTTAATACAGTTATGACAGTTCAGCCTAGTTTTATAAGACATAAAAAAGTGAGAAATAGTGAAAACGGAAAAAAAACAAACAAAAAGAGATTATTTGTAGGTGACGGAAATATTTAACTAGAAAATCCAAAGTAATTGTATTTTAAAAGTGATAAAAGTAATGAAATAGTTAAGTACAACCACCAAAAATTTGAATGAATTCCTTTCCTGTTGCAACAACTAGATGAATTCCTCCTCCCCAAGAGCCATCCACAAAGCAGTAGGAAGAACACGGGAAACACACAGTGGAGATCCTCACCAGTGTTATTGGAATCTAGACGTGAGATGGGATTAAAGGCGGTGAGATGGGCTCATCCCTGATTTTTTCAGATGAGGAAGAGAAAAGCTGAGAGGGATCCAGGAAACTCCTCTAGTGCAGAGCCGGGCTTGGGCAGCCTCGCTTGGCCTCTTCAGATAGAGGGTGCGACGGTGCAAGTGTGTGTGTGTGTGTGTGTGTGTGTGTGTGTGTGTGTGTGTGTGTGTGAGCGTGTGCACACACATGTGTACATCTATGCATGCAAGAGCTGCTTGTCTTCGCCACCACCAGCAGCAGGGTCCACTGGCACGGAGGGGCCTCGGGGGATCCCAAATCACTTCTCAGGCAGGTGAGTGGCCACGGGCCTCGGCTCCCTCGTGGAGCCCCCGGCTGGGCTCCCATGCCCCTCAGGGAAGGTGGCTCCTGGTCCCTAGGCTCCTGTTGCTAGGAAACCACCCGCTTTGATCATGTATGTTGAGCATGCCGGGGTGTGTCTTGGGCTCTCAGAAGGACAAGATCCACCATGTGGTGAAAGAGAAATAACATTGAAAAACACTTAAAAAATTGAAGAAGTGCCACGTGGCATTCTGGATGGCACATGCCCCCCCTAGCTGCCGGCCCTCGCCACGTGCAAAGGAACTGGGCACACGGGACGTGGGTCTCAGGCTGCATCTGGGGGTGCCCTCCTGCCTCTGTCTGCAACCTGCAGAGCCCGCCTTACCTCTCGGTGTCCGGGTTGGCCTGTGCAGCAGGGGCCTGTGTGGGCTCTCTGTCCTTGCTCGCCCCGTCTTTGCTGACACAGGTGTCAGGGCAGAAGGGCAGATGGACTTCAAGTTCCGCAAGCCACATTTTTCTTGAGAAATAATTGACGTACACTGAACTGCCTTTAAGTACCTGCAGAAGCAGGTGCTTGCACGGCTTCCTGCCCTGCTGCCCGCATCCTGCACCCCATTCAGCTGCTCTGCTCCCACTCTCAGGGCAGGAGGCCTGGGGTCCTTCTGCCCGTGCAGGCAAGAAGCCGGGCATTCTGTCCACGCGGCAAGGAGCAGCCTTCCCGCCGGCGCCTGGACGTCTCCCTCCTCTTCACCTCCTCCCCTCACCTCCTGGCTGCTCACACATCCGCCCCATCCATTTATGTTGGGGCTCCCAGTCCCTGGCGCCCACATCCACGGCCAGGTTGATGCATGACTTTGAACTCCTCACCCCGGGGCCCTTGTTACCAGTTGACAGCTCACTCGACTGACCTTCTTTTAAGTCTCCCAGCTTTAGCACGGCTCCACATGCAGGCTTGATCATTTTTCTCCTGCATCCCTTGTCTGCCACTGTAGCTTCCGGGGCATTTCCAGCCAGCCACTCTGCAGACCTGCTGTAATCTGAGGGGCAGCAAGGCTGGCTGTGGGCTGAGCCGATGTTTAAGTGCCGTTTGGCTGACGAGCATCCCCAGAGGTGACGTACAAGCAAAGGGCAAGGGCGTGCACCGGGGCATCTGGGCTCTGATGGCACAGCTGCATCTTGTCTCGCCACCCGTGTGGGCCCAAACCTGCCCGCCAGCCTCCCCCGGCAGGTGGAGGTATGAGTGTTGAGGGCCACCGAACACTGGGATGCATCCTAATGCATCACAATTACAGAAACACCTGTGCTGAAGACCTTGGTGTGGGTCGCTTGTGTGAATTCACCGGGTGTTCAACTGCCTCCGAATTTCTCATCTCTGCACAGTCAACAAGCTGCAGGTGTGCATGGCGGGGGCCGGCGAGGCCGGGGTTCAGAGGTCTGTGCTGACAGATCTGCATCCAGGTCACATTTGTCCTCACCAGCCTAAGCCCCCCTATATACTCCAGTGTTTACACAGGGCTCAGAGGAGATTTGTCACATCAGACGGCCTCTTGGCTCTTGGCATCCTGGGTGGGCGCAAGGTAGCAGTGTTGAGAGAATGGAGCCCGTTGAGTGCTCAGATGGGCCTGGTGCTGGCAGAGGACTTATCTGGTGGAAAATGGGGAGCCGGGCCAGTTCCAGGAGCAGCGCCTGGTCAAGAGAAGAGACAGCCAAGGAGAGACAGGCCTCTGGCCACATCTGGCCCGTGGACATACTTTGTGCTAGTTTAAGAAATTTTTGCTTTCGTTGCTAACTTGAGATGTTCTGAATGCTCCCCTGTGAAATCTAGATTTCTGGCTTCTTTTGAACAATCGACAGTGTGCTCCATGGGTTTGAATTCCCTGCTTAGAGCACGAATGTCGGTCGCCTTTGGAAGGTGAACACCCACTTTGGCCTGTTTCAGGTCCTCTGTCCCTGTGGGCCCCTGTGGCGATTGAGTTGGCGGTAAACAGCTGAGAACGCTGTTCTTTCCACCTGCACACACATTTAACTGGGTGTCCTATATTTTTGCTACGTTCGTTGTTAAATCTGGCAAACCTGTTTGTATTTCTAAGGATTATGCCCAAGCTCTCTAGGTTTCTCTGTGTGTCCTAATTTATTGGGTGGCAGTTCAACTTTGCACACCGGGGTCAGGCCCCAGACATTCAGAAGGGGCTGTCCTGGGGGTCTGGGGTGGAATCCCCTCCTCTAATTGGCTGTCAGTGTTTCTTCAGTGTGCTCCTGAGCTCCACGTAGCAGCTCTGAGGGGAGTTGGCTTCCTGAATAAATAAACCCTGTCCTTAACAAGTCTAGATTTGGCCACTTTGGTAAAACAGGAGATTCTGGAAGGTATAAGGCTTCTGGAAGGTGTGACGCAGTCAGAGCACCATTAGCTTGTCTTGACCATTCAGATATTTAACCAGTTTATGTTTACATAGTTCTAGACGTATGAGGTACTACGAAGGATAGAATACACTTTCATTTATTGAGTGCCTACTGTGTGTCAAGGACCCTACTAGACCTGGAAGCGTAGCAGTGAGCAAATCAGGCATAGATGCCACCCTTGGGGTATTTCAGTCTCATCGGGGAAACCCAGGCAACTATGGAATGGGGACCAAGGGCTCTTGACAGGAGGGATGCTTGACTGAGGCTGTCAGGAAGTGCTTCCTGGCCATGGTGGTATCTGAGGCTTAGCAGGATGGAGGAAGACCATTCCAGGCAGAGGGAATGATGGAAGCTTGAATATCTGGAGACCAGAGGCTTCTCAGGAGGTTGGCCTGGGGTGGGGCAGGGTGGCGTGAGCCCCACGCCCAAAGGAAGCATGGTGGACACCTTGCCTGTGTGTCTCCCTCCTTTGCTCACCTCTCTTGTGAGGGCCTGGTCTCCAGTGGATCGTTCAGTGACGATTCTGCTTTGCACACGGCCAATTCCCTTGCCGCCCCGCCCCCCCACAAGCAAGGCAAAGCTGCAGGCCTGGCTCAGCCCGACTCCCCTGCATCAGCAGGCGGACTCTCAACCACTGCGCCACCAGGGAAGCCCAGCACTTTATTTTTTATTTTTTAAACTTTATTGGAGTCTAGTTGACTTACAATGTTATGTTAGTTTCAGGTGTACAGCAAAGTGATTAAGCCATACATATACATATATTCATTCTTTTTTAGATTCTTTTCTTGTATAGGTTATCACAGAATATTTTTTGTTTAATTTTTATTGCAGTATAGTTGCTTTACAATGTTGTGTTAGTTTCTTATCAAAGAATATTGACTAGAGTTCCCTGTGCTATATAGTAGGTCCTTGTTGGTTATCTATCTTATATATGGTGGTGTTGGGTATGTTCACCCCAAGCTCCTGATTTATGCCTCCCAAGCACTTTACATTATTACATAATTTAAACCTAAGAGCACACCTAGGGCTTCCCTGGTGGTGCAGTGGTTGAGAGTCCGCCTGCCGATGCAGGGGACACGGGTTCGTGCCCCGGTCCGGGAAGCTCCCACATACCGCGGAGCGGCTGGGCCCGTGAGCCATGGCCGCTGAGCCTGCGCGACCGGAGCCTGTGCTCCGCAACGGGAGAGGCCACAGCAGTGAGAGGACCGCGTACCGCAAAAAAAAAAAAAAAAAGAGCACACCTATGAAGTTGATACTGTCTCTTTCCATTAATGAAGAAAGAGGTAAATTAGCCCAGGATCATTTGCTAGTAAGTGACAGACATGAAACTGAAACCCAGGGGCAGTTTTAAATAAGTTCACTAAGGATTTGACATTCCTACCATCAGGATATGGGATCTGTCCCCCTTTTAAGTCTTGGCAGATTGTGACTAGGACCAGGTTGACTAAAATAGCATATGGAAAAAGTGAGGTTCCGTGACTACTGAAGTAGGGTGACAAGGGGCCATGCAGTGCAGCTGCTGCCCGGTTCTTTGGGGCTGCTTTCCCTGGGCTATTTGGAGGCACTGGTTACAGTCCCCACTAAGCCCAGCCTTCCATCCATCCCTGCCAAAAAGCCAGACGTGTGAATGAGACCCTCCTGGACCCTCCAACTGAATACCATTGGGCAACATTATTCAATACCACAGGATAGAAGAAATCAACCAGCCAATCCCTGCCTAAATTCCTACCCACAAAACGATGATGGATAATAGAATAGTTGTTATTCTATGCCACTATTATTTTATAGCCATAAAGAACCACAACAGTCCCTGAGCTGGTCAAATCCATCCTCTGCAGGCTCCTAGGCAGCTCTGTAGACCCATCACCATTACAGGTTTAGATTTTGGTGGCTTGTCTTTTTTTTTTAACTTTTTATTTTATACTGGAGTATAATTGATTAACAATGTTGTGTTAGTTTCAGGTGTACAGCAAAGTGATTCACTTATACATATATATGTATCTATTCTTTTTCAAATTCTTTTCCCATTTAGGTCGTTACATAATATTGAGCAGAGTTCCCTGTGCTATACAGCAGGTCCTTGTTGGTTATCCATTCTAAATATAGCAGTGTGTACTTATCAATCCCAAACTCCCTAACTATCCCACACCCTCCAGTAACCATAAGTTCATTCTCTAAGTCTGTGATTCTGTTTCTGTTTTGTAAATAAGTTCCTTTGTAACATTTTTTTTTAGATTCCACATATAAGTGATATCATATGATATCTGTCTTTGTCTGACGTACTTCATTTAGTACGATCATCTCTAGGTCCATCCGTGTTGCCACAAATGGCATTATTTCATTCTTTTTAATGGCTGAGTAATATTTCATTGTATATATATATATATATATATATATATATATATATATATATATACCACATCTTCTTTATCCATTCCTCTGTCAATGGACATTTGGGTGGTTTGCCTTTTGAAACAAAGATCCAGCTAGAAGTTAGAAGACTTGCTCATGAGCTCATCACTCTTCTGCGGTAAAGCCTGACCCAAGTCACCCAATGGGCTCTGCACTGACCACGTGCTTCTCCCTTCTGGTCTATACTCCCTGGACTGCTGGCTGCATGGGCTAGAGCCACAGGGCAGGTCCATCTAGAGCACATGGATGGGTGGACTGCAGCCAGTTAGGAGAAGGTCTCTGGGGACCTCTGATTTCCCATCGGCTTCATGAATTGTCAGTTTGTTTGCCATTAAAGAAAGTGAGGAGGGAAAAAAGAGGAGAGAGGGAGGAGCGGCACATGAAGACAGGCAGATATTGGAATAGTGCCCAGGAACGTCACGGATTCCAGCAAACACTAGAAGCTAGGAGAGAGGCTTGGGATGGTTTCCCCCTCTGAGCCCCAGAAGGAACCATCACTGCTGACACCTTGATTTTTGGACTTCTGGTCTCCAGACCATGAGACAATACATTTCTCTTGTTTCAAGCCACCCCCACTGTGGTAAGGTGTTACTGTAGCCCTAGGAAACTAATGCAATGACCAAAACATCAGGGGATTTGGTAACAGGGAATTCATTAGCATAAAATAAATAGGCAGAAAATTTAATTCTTTAAAATTTAACTGTCTTTGGACACATTGGCTGATGAGTTGTACTGTTGACTAATTGAAGAAATACATGAAGACTACTTTTAAAAAACAAAGGAGAAGGGAGGCCGCAGTGCAGATTTCAGGACAAGCCGAGGGAGGCCACCCACAGCTGGGATCTGGCTGGCCGAATGGAATCGAGCGTTTCCAAGGGTTCCAACTTCTGCTGTCACTGGAGGCTAGGGTACCACTGTTTTGCAAATTTTGTTCCTGAATCATCTTCACAAACACTGTTTTGGGTAAAAGACAGGAATCTATCAAACACCACACAGATTAACTTTTCACAGCGCTAAATGGGCTGTCAGTGTGGGGAGGTGTGCTTGGCCCAGTGAATTCAAATGCATGTAAATTTCCCTGGTGGCAAAGTTGAGGACGGTGGAACTGTCAGGCAGTGACATGTGGAAATATATTACCAGTGTTTAGAATATATTTGAAGGGGCCGCCTCCTATTTTGGTAACGTGCTCACCAACAAACGATCTGTGGAAGATGGGAAATTCTGACCTCATCATCTATTCCAGAGGACTCTTCATAATGAGCCCCCTCCCAGCATGTTGGGTGCTTTAGAGAAGTTCTAAAACAATGAACTTACCAGCCCGCCCTGGGAAAGTTCCCCCGTGCTACTGATGTATGGAGTCGGGGTTCTGAAGGCTCTGCTTGTCAATGCCATGCCAGCTTACTTAAAAAGAATCAATTACATCGTGCTGTACACTAGGGCTGTAACTCGTCAATAACAGCCAAAAGCCACTAAATCCTCAATTCTGCACCTAATGGGGCTTAGTGTTTTTAGTCTTGTGTATTTATTCGGAAACTAGATGTACTTGACTTAATGTAATTATTCTCAGTGTTTAAGGAAAAGAGCATTACTAGGAGCTGTACTGTGTCTACTTAAAGGAATGGGGACACATCTGTTTGTGATGTGAGTTGGTTTTAGTTATGACAGACCTGCTGGACATCTCCCAAATTTCCAAGCGAGGCCACAAAGACACATGATTCTTGAACCGTAAATGTAGGCTCCCTATAACCCCCAGCTTCCCTGAATCAATGGGTCAAGTCCTTCTACAAAGACAGCTGACTGTCTCTTGTTTTGTTCTGTGTCTCTTCATCCTCCACTAGCCACATAGAGTCCTTATGTCATCCCATATCCAAACTCGTCAGTTCCCCCTTCACATGCCAGTCTATCTTCAAAATTGGCACTCAAGGAGCAGGCTTACCTGACAAAATGGAGGTGTGACGTAGCCAGCTGTCCTGCCTTGAGCTAAAAATAAGTACATGAATATCCACGAGGTAAACAAACAGAAACTGTAGTTTTTCTCTTGATATATTCTTTTACAATCATATACATGCATGTCTGCTCTGATTTGACAGGGTAACGAAATAAGTCTTGGTCCCTATCTTACTCAGTGGGCAAACACAATTCTAAAACTCCAAGATGGGCTTCCCTGGTGGCGCAGTGGTTGAAAGTCCGCCTGCCGATGCAGGGGACGCGGGTTCGTGCCCCGGTCTGGGAAGATCCCACATGCCGCTGAGCGGCTGGGCCCATGAGCCATGGCTGCTGAGCCTGCGCGTCCGGAGCCTGTGCTCCGCAACGGGAGAGGCCATAACAGTGAGAGGCCCGCGTACCGCAAAAAAAAA
>RJWK010011053.1:0-42633 GCA_004363435.1 Platanista minor
GCCACTTAAACTTACAAAGTCTTATATGTCAATAGTATCTCAATAAACCTGGAAAATATAAAATATTTTTTTTGAGAAATACTTGACATTCATCATTGTTTATATGTCACTGTATGTATTAAAGCAGACAGCATGATAGTTTAATTTACATAAAAAGTGAAATGATTACCACAATATGTTCACCTAACATCCATCTTCTCATGTAGATACAATAAAATGAAAGAAAAAAAAATAAGGAAAAAATTTCCTTATGGTGAGAATCTTAGGATATACTCTCTTAACATCTTCTTATATGTGTTACATCAGATTAAACTATAGTGTCATCATGTTGTACCTTACATCCCTAGTATTTATTTATCTTATAACTCGAAGTTTGTACCTTTTGATCACCTTTCTTCAATTTCCCTCCCCCCCACCCTCCACACTTCCTGTAACCAGAAATCTGATCTTTTTTTCTATGAGTTTGGGTTTTTTGTTTGTTTCTTTTAGATTCATATGTCAGTGAGCTCATACAATATTGTCTTTCTATGTCTGACATTTCACTTAGCATAATGTCTTAAATGTACACCCATGTTTTCACACATAACAGGTTTTTCTTCTTTTTTATGGATAAATAACATTCAATTATGTGTGTGTGTGTCTGTATGTGTCTTTGTGAGATCACAACTTCTTTATCCATTCAGTCATCGATGACTATTTATGTTCTTTCCATGTCTTGGCTACTGTAAATAATGCTGCTATGAACTATGAACATGGGGTTCTTTTCAAGTTATTGTTTTCATTTCCTTTGAATATAATCCCAGAAGTGAAATTTCTAGATCATATGATAGCTCTATTTTTAAATTTTTGAGGATCTTCCATTCTGTTTTCCTTCACGGTGTAACGAATCGAATACAATTTATTCAATGTATTCCCACCAATAGTGCATAAGGTTTCCCTTTTCTCCACATTCATGCCAACATTTTTTTGTGTGTGTGTGGTACGCGGGCCTCTCACTGTTGTGGCCTCTCCCATTGCGGAGCACAGGCCCCGGACACGCAGGCTCAGCGGCCATGGCTCACGGACCCAGCCGCTCCGCGGCATGTGGGATCTTCCCAGACCGGGGCACGAACCCACGTCCCCTGCATCGTCAGGCGGACTCTCAACCACAGCGCCACCAGGGAAACCCCCCCATGCCAACATTTTTTATCTCTTATCTTTTTATTATTATTATTATGGCCATTCTAACAGGTGTAAGGTGATATCTAATTTGCATTTCCCTACTGACTAGTGATTTTGAGCATCTTTTCAGGTACCTGTTGGCTTTTTGTGTATCTTCTTTGGAGAAATGTCTATTCAGGTCCTATGCCCATTTTTCAATTGGGTTATCATTTTCCATTATTGAGATGTTTATAGATTGCTATGAGTTCTAAAGAACTCATAGGAGAGAAGAGTTATGTTCCACCGCTTACTGGAGGGAATAACATCATATATAAATATGATTCAGATATTAACCTCTTATCAGATATAAGGTTTGCAAATATTTTCCCCATTCTTAGCTTGACTTTTCACTTTGGCGATGATTTCTTTTGCTGTGCAGAAGCTTTTTAGTTTGAAGTACTTCCACTTGTTTATTTTTAAAAATTATTATTATTATTATTATTAATTATTATTATTTTGTGGTATGTGGGCCTCTCACTGTTGGGGCCTCTCCTGTTGCGGAGCACAGGCTCTGGACGTGCAGGTTCAGCAGCCATGGCTCACGGGCCCAGCCGCTCCACAGCATGTGGGTTCTTCCCGGACCAGGACACGAACCCGTGTCCCATGCATCGGCAGGCGGACTCTCAACAACTGCGCCATCAGGGAAGCCCTAGTTTTTACTTTGTCACCTGTGCTTTAGGTGCCATATCCAAAAAAAATTATTACTAAAATCCATGTCAAGGAGCTTTGTCCCTGTGTTTTCTTCTAGGAATGACTTGGTTTCTGGTCTTATATTTAAGTCTTTTATCTATTTTGAGTTAATTTTTGTGAGTAGTGTAAGATATGGATCCAGTTTCACTCTTTAACATGTGAATATTCAGTTATCCCAGTACCGTTTTTTGAAGAGACTATCTTTCCCAATGAGTATTCTTGGCTCCCTTGCCAAATATTAGGTGACCATATATACTTGGGTTTATTTCTGGGTTTTTGATTCAGATTCATTGTTCTATTGTCTTTTTTATGTTAGTACTACTTTGATTTGGTGACTAGTGTTTTATAGTACAGCCTGAATTTTTTTTTTTTTTTTTGCGGTACGCGAGCCTCTCTCTGTTGTGGCCTCTCCTGTTGCGGAGCACAGGCTCTGGACGCACAGGCTCAGTGGCCATGGCTCACTGGCCTAGCTGCTCCGAAGCATGTGGGATCTCCTGGGACCGGGGCACGAACCCATGTCCCCTGCATCAGCAGGAGGACTCTCAACCACTGCGCCACCAGGGAAGCCCCAGCCTGAAATTTTAAGTGTGATAAATATTCTGAGAGAGATTACTTGAGTCCATGTGAATAGTCTTCTATCCTGTTTCTCTTTAAAGTTTTACCCAGTGATTTTTGTATTTATCATAATCGTGCCTACAGCATTACTTACTGTGTTGTTCTGTTGGTGATTTTATGTTGTACTGAACTTTTTAAGTTCATTAATTAAAATGCTTCTTTGAGAAAGTTTTGCCATTTCACTTTCATTAATTTGTTTATTGAATTAAGCTTTCATTTATTTATTAAAAAATATTTTTTGGCTCTGTTGGGTCTTAGTTGCAGCATGCAGGATCTTTCGTTGTGGTGTGGGCTCTTTGTTGTGGTGCACAGGCTTCTCTCTAGTTGTGGCGTGTGGGTTTTTCTCTCCAGTTGTGTTGTGTGGGCTCCAGGGTACATGGGCTCTGTTGTTTGTGGTACACGGGCTCTCTAGTTGAAGCACATGGGCTCAGTAGTTGTGGTGTGTGGACTTTGTTGCCCCTTGGCATGTGGGATTTAGTTCACCGACCAGGGATTGAACCTGAGGCCCCTGCTTTGGAAGGTGTATTCTTTGCCACTGGACCACCAGGCAAGTCCCTGAATTGTTTTTTTTTTTTTTTTTTACATCTTTATTGGAGTATAATTGCTTTACAATGGTGTTAGTTTCTGCATTATAACAAAGTGAATCAATTATACATATACATATGTTGGCATATCTCCTCCCTCTTGCATCTCCCTCCCTCTCACCCTCCCTATCCCACCCATCCAGGTGGTCACAAAGCACCGAGCTTATCTCCCTGTGCTATGCAGCTGCTTCCCACGAGCTATCTATTATATATTTGGTAGTGTATATATGTGCATGCCATTCTCTCACTTTATCACAGCTTAAACCTCCCCCTCCCAATATCCTCAAGTCCATTCTCTAGTAGGTCTGTGTCTTTACTCCCATCTTGCCCCTAGGTTCTTCACGACATTTCGTTTTTTTTTTTGATTCCATATATATGTGTTAGCATACGGTATTTGTCTTTCTCTTTCTGATTTACTTCACTCTGTATGACAGACTCTAGGTCTATGCATCTCACTACAAATAACTCCATTTCGTTTCTTTTAATGGCTGAGTAATACTCCATTGTATATATGTGCCACATCTTCTTTATCCATTCATTCGATGATGGACACTTAGGTTGTTTCCATCTCCTGGCTATGGTAAATAAAGCTGCAATGAACATTTTAGTACATGGCTCTTTTTGAATTATGGTATTCTCAGGATATATGCCCAGTAGTGGGATTGCTGAGTCATATGGTAGTTCTATTTGTAGTTTTTTAAGAAACCTCCATACTGTTCTCCATAGTGGATGTACCAATCCATATTCCCACCAGCAGGGCAAGAGTGTTCCCTTTTCTCCACACCCTATCCAGCATTTATTGCTTCTAGATTTTTTTATGATGGCCATTCTCACCAGTGTGAGAAGATATCTCATTGTAGTTTTGATTTGCATTTCTCTAATGATTAATGATGTTGAGCACTCTCTCATGTGTTTGTTGGCAGTCTGTATATCTTCTTTGGAGAAATGTCTATTTAGGTCTTCTGCCCATTTTTGGATTGGGTGGTTTGTTTTTTATTATTGAGCTTCATGAGCTGCTTGTAAATTTTGGACATTAATCCTTTATCAGTTGCATCATTTGCAAATATTTTCTCCCATGCTGAGGGTTGCCTTTTGGTCTTGTTTATGGTTTCCTTTGCTGTGCAAAAGCTTTGAAGTTTCATTAGGTCCCATTTGTTTATTTATGTTTTTATTTCCATTTATCTAGGAGATGGGTCAAAAAGAATCTTGCTGTGATTTATGTCATAGAGTGTTCTGTCTATGTTTTCCACTAAGTGTTTGATAGTTTCTGGCCTTACATTTAGATCTTTAATCCATTTTGAGCTTATTTTTGTGTACGGTGTTAGGGAGTGTTCTAGTCTCATACTTTTACACGTACCTGTCCAGTTTTCCCAGCATCACTTATTGAAGAGGCTGTCCTTTACCCACTGTCCATTCCTGCCTCCTTTATCAAAGATAAGGTGACCATATGTGTGTGGATTTATCTCTGGGCTTTCTATCCTGTTCCATTGATCTATATTTCTGTTTTTGTGCCAGTACCATACTGTCTTGATTACTGTAGCTTTGTAGTACAGTCTGAAGTTACGGAGCCTGATTCCTCCAGCTCCGTTTTTCGTTATCAAAATTGCTTTGGCTCTTCGGGGTCTTTTGTGTTTCCATACAAATTGTGAAATTTTTTGTTCTAGTTCTGTGAAAAATGCCAGTGGTAGTTTGATAGGGATTGCATTGAATCTGTAGATTGCTTTGTGTAGTAGAGTCATTTTCACAATGTTGATTCTTCCAATCAAAGAACATGGTATATCTCTCCATCTATTAGTATCATCTTTAATTTCTTTCATCAGTGTTTTATAATTTTCTGCATACAGTTCTTTTGTCTCCTTAGGTAGGTTTATTCCTAGATTATTTTATTCTTTCTGCTGCAATGGTAAATGTGAGTGTTTTCTTGATTTCACTTTCAGATTTTTCATCATTAGAGTATAGGAATCCCAGAGATTTCTGTGCATTAATTTTGTATCCTGCTATGTTACCAAAATCAATGATTAGCTCCAGTAGTTTTCTGGTAGCATCTTTCGGATTCTCTATGTATAATATCATGTCATCTGCGAACAGTGACAGCTTTATTTCTTTTCTGATTTGGATTCCTTTTATTTCCTTATATTCTCTTATTGCCGTGGTTAAAATTTCCAAAACTATGTTGAATAAGACTGGTGCGAGTGGGCAACCTTGTCTTGTTCCTGATCTTAGTGGAAATGCTTTCAATTTTTCACCATTGAGGACGATGTTGGCTGTGGGTTTGTCATATATGGCCTTTATTATGTTGAGGAAAGTTCCCTCTATGCCTGCTTTCTCCAGGGTTTTTATCATAAATGGGTGTTGAATTTTGTCGAAACCTTTCTCTGCACCTATTGAGATGATCATATGTTTTTTCTCCTTCAATTTGTTAATATGGTGTATCACGTTGATTGATTTGCGTATTTTGAAGGATCCTTGCATTCCTGGAATAAACCCCACTTGATCATGGTGTATGATCCTTTTAAAGTGCTGTTGGATTCTGTTTGCTAGTATTTTGTTGAGGATTTTTACATCTATGTTCATCAGTGATATTGGCCTATAGTTTTCTTTCTTTGTGACATCCTTGTCTGGTTTTGGTATCAGGTTGATGGTGGCCTTGTAGAATGAATTTGGGAGTGTTTGTCCCTCTGCTATATTTTGGAAGAGTTTGAGAAGGATAGGTATTAACTCTTCTCTAAATGTTTGGTAGAATTCGCCTGTGAAGCTATCTGGTCCTGGGCTTTTGTTTGTTGGAAGATTTTTAATCACAGTTTCAATTTCAATGCTTGTGATTGGTCTGTTTATATTTTCTATGTCTTCCTGGTTCAGTCTTGGCACGTTGTGCATTTCTAAGAATTTGTCCATTTCTTCCAGGTTGTCCATTTTATTGGCATAGAGTTGCTAGTAGTAATCTCTCATCATCTTTTGTATATCTGCAGTGTCAGTTGTTACCTCTCCTTTTTCATTTCTAATTCTATAGATTTGAGTCTTCTCCCTTTTTTTCTTGATGAGTCTGGCTAATGGTTTATCAATTTTGTTTATCTTCTCAAAGAACCAGCTTTTACTTTTATTGATCTTTGCTATCATTTCCTTCATTTCTTTTTCATTTATTTCTGATCTGATATTTATGATTTGTTTCCTTCTTCTAACTTTGGGGTGTTTTTGTTCTTCTTTCTCTAATTGCTTTAGGTGCAATGTTAGGTTGTTTATTTGAGATGTTTCCTGTTTCTTAAGGTAGGATTGTATTGTTATAAACTTCCCTCTTAGAACTGCTTTTGCTGCATCCCATAGGTGTTGGGTCTGCATTTTCATTTGTTTCTAGGTATTTTTTGATTTCCTCTTTGATTTCTTCAGTGATCACTTCGTTATTAAGTAGTGTATTGTTTAGCCTCCATGTGTTTGTATTTTTTACCGATCTTTTCCTGTAATTGATATCTAGTCTCATAGCATTGTGGTCGGAAAATATACTTGATACAATTTCAGTTTTCTTAAATTTACTAAGGCTTGATTTGTGACCCAAGATATGATCTATCCTGGAGAATGTTTCATGAGCAATTGAGAAAAATTTGTATTCTGTTGTTTCTGGATGGAGTGTCCTATAAATATCAATTAAGTCCGTATTGTTTAATGTATCATTTAAAGCTTCTGTTTCCTTATGTATTTTCATTCTGAATTATCTGTCCATTGGTGAAACTGGGGTGTTAATGTCCCCTACTACGAATGTGTTACTGTTGATTTACCCTTTTATGGCTGTTAGTATTTGACTTATGTATTGAGGTGGTCCTGGGTTGGGTGCAAAAATATTTACAGTTTTTATATCTTCTTCTTGGATCGACTCCTTTGTCATTATGTAGTGTACTTTGTCTCTTCTAATAGTCTTTATTTTAAAGTTTATTTTGTCTGATATGAGAATTGTTACTCCAGCTTTCTTTTGGTTTCCATTTGCATGGAATATCTTTTTCCATTCCCTTACTTTCAGTCTGTATGTGTTTCTAGGTCAGAAGTGGGTCTCTTGTACATAGGATATATATGGGTCTTGTTATTATATCCATTCAGCCTGTCTGTGTCTTTTGGTGGGAGCATTTAATCCATTTACATTTAAGATGATTATCGATATGTTTGTTCCTTTTCCCATTTTCTTAATTGTTTTGGGTTTGTTATTGTAGGTCATTTCCTTCTCTTTTGTTTCTTGCCTAGAGAATTTCCTTTAGCATTTGTTGTAAAGCTGGTTTTGTGGTGCTGAACTTTCTCAACTTTTGCTTGTCTGTAAAGGTTTAAATTTCTTCATAAAATCTGAATGAGATCCTTGCTGGGTAGAGTAATCTTGGTTGCATGTTTTTCTCTTTCATCACTTTAAATAAATCCTGCCAGTGCCCTCTGGCCTGAAGAGTTTCTGCTGAAAGATCAGATGTTAACCTTATGGGGATTCCCTTGTGTGTTATTTGCTGTTTTTCCCTTGCTGCTTTTAATATGCTTTCTTTGTATTTAATTTTTAATAGTTTGATTAGTATGTGCCTTGGTGTGTTTCTCCTTGGATTTATCCTGTATGGGAGTCTCTGTGCTTCCTGGAGTTGATTAACTATTTCCTTTCCCATATTAGCGAAGTTTTCAAGTATAATCTCTTCCAATATTTTCTCAATCTCTTTCTTTTTCTCTTCTTCGGGAACCCTTATAATTTGAATGTTAGTATGTTTAATGTTGTCCCAGAGGTCTCTGAGACTGTCCTCAGTTCTTTTCATTCTTTTTTCTCTATTTTGCTCTGTAATAATTATTTCCACTATTTTATCTTCCAGAACACTTATCCGTTCTTCTGCCTCAGTTATTCTACTATTGATCCCATCTAGAGTATTTTTAATTTCCTTTATTGTGTTGTTCATTGTTGCTTGTTTCATCTTTAGTTCTTCTAGTTCCTTGTTACTTCTATTTCTAAGGTTTTGGATCATCTTTACTATCATTATTCTGAATTCTTTTTCAGATAGACTGCCTATTTCCCCTTCACCTGTTAGGTCTGGTGGGTTTTTATCTTGCGCCTTCATCTGCTGTGTGTTTTTCTGTCTTCTCATTTTGCTTATCTTACTGTGTTTGGGGTCTCCTTTTTCAGCCTTCAGGTTCGTAGTTCCCGTTGTTTTTGGTGCCTGTCCCTAGTGGCTAAATTTGGTTCAGTGGGTTGTGTAGGCTTCCTGATGGAGGGAACTAGTGTCTGTGTTCTGATGGATGAGGCTGGATCTTGTCTTTCTGGTGGCAGGTCCATGTCTGGTGGTGTGTTTTGGGGTGTCTGTGGACTTATTATGATTTTAGTCAGCCTCTCTGCTAATTAGTGGTGTTGTGTTCCCATGTTGGTAGTTGTTTGGCATAGGGTGTCCAGCACTGTAGCTTGCTGGTCGTTGAGTGAAGCTGGGTGCTGGTGTTCACATGGAGATCTATTGGTGATTTTTGCCATTTGATATTACGTGGAGTTGGGAGTTCTCTTGTGGACCAGTGTCCTGAAGTTGGCTCTCCCACCTCAGAAGCACAGCACTGACTCCTGGCTGCAGCACCAAGAGCCGTTCATCCACATGGCTCAGAATAAACAGGAGAAAAATTATAAACAATGATAGAAACAAAGAAAGGAAGGATGGAAGAAAGATGGAAGGAAAGAAGAAAAGAAGGAGGGAAGGAAGGAAGGAGGGAGGGAAGGAGGGAAGGAAGAAAGAAAGAAAGAGGATAAAATTGAATAATGTAAGATAAAATAAAATAAGGTTATTAAAATAAAAAATAATTATTAAGATAGAAAATTTTTTTTTAAGAAAAAAAACCCAATGGACAGAACCCTAGAACAAATGGTGAAAGCAAAGCTATAGAGATAAAATCTCACCCAGAAGAATACACATACACACTCATAAAAAGAGGAAAAGGGGAAAAAATAGTAAATCTTGCTCTCAAAGTCCACCTCCTCAATTTGGTATGATTTGTTGTCTATTCATGTATTCCACAGATGCAAGGCACATCAAGTTGATTGTGGGGATTTAGTCCGCTGTTCCTGAGGCTGCTGGGAGAGTTTTCCCTTTCTCTTGTTTTTTCGCACAGCTCCCAGGGCTCAGTTTTGGATTTGGCCCCGCCTCCACGTGTAGGTAGCCGGAGGGCGTCTGTTCTTCGCTCAGACAGGACGGGGTTAAAGGAGCCGCAGACTCCAGGGCTCTAGCTCACTCATGCCGGAGGGAGGGAGGGGCACGGGTTGCGGGGCGAGCCTGTGGTGGCAGAGGCCGGAGGGACGTTGCACCAGCCTGAGGCATGGTGTGCATTCTCCCGGGCAAGTTGTCCCTGGATCACGGGACCCTGGCATTGGCGGGCTGCACAGCCTCCGGGAGGGGAGGTGTGGAGAGTGACCTGTGCTCGCACACAGGCTTCTTGGTGGCAGTAGCAGCCTTTGTGTCTCATGCCCGTCTCTGGGGTCCGCGCTGTTAGCCGCGGCTCGCACCCGTCTCTGGAGCTCCTTTATGCAGTGCTCTTGATCCCTTCTCCCAGGTACGTGGGGAGTTTCTTGCCTTTTGGGAGGTCTGAGGTCTTCTGCCAGCGTTCAGTAGGTGTTCTGTAGGAGTTGTTCCACGTGTAGATATATTTCTGGTGTTTCTGTAGGAAGGAAGGTAATCTCCGCGTCTTACTCTTCCACCGTCTTCTCTCTATCTCCCTGGATTAAGTTTTTAATGTCAAGATGAACTTATGAATAGTTATTTTGTGTTTTGCTTTATAAACTGTACTAGTATAATTAACTTTGTTGTTCAAATTATTCCAGCATTAGCTTTTGCCAGCTCTTTTAGGTTGGCTCCAATGTTATGGGCATGTGTGGGATTTTATGTGTGTTTATCTGTGTATGTGTGTATATTTTAAACATTTACATTTATTTTTCTTAATTTCTGTTGTTTTAAATTTCCTTTTGCTTTTATTTCCTTTCTGTCTGTGGGAATTCCCTTACCACTTCTTTTAAAACATCTGGAGAAAGGTTTCTTTCATCAGGGAAATGTATTTATTTCACCTTTATTCCTGAAAGATATTTCACTGCCATTCCCCTTCCTTCTGGCCTCTGTGGTTTCAGATAAAAATGTGTTTTTAAGATCTTTTTCTATTTAGTTTTCAAAAAAATTGTGATATAACTGGGCATGGGCTTCTTGAAACTGTTGGTATTTTGCTCAGATCCTTGAATATGTACATTTATGCCTTTTGTAAAATTTAGAAGGGGGACAAACATAATGCATACTTTTCAGTGCTACACCTATTCTCCTCTTCTTTTGAGACTCCAATGGCAGATTTAAAGACTTGGTTATTTTCCCATCAATCCCTGAGCCTCTGTTCTTTTTCTTTCTATCAAATTTCTGTCATCTAGTTTGAATATTTTCTATTGATATATAATCAAGTTCACTTACTTTTCCTTGACATTGCTATTCTCTTCATGAGATCATCTATCATTTAAAAAAAATCAATAGTTATATTATGAATTCTAAAATTTCCAAAACATAAGAACATCAAATCCAACAATGTATAAGGAGAACTATACAGCTTAGTGGGACTTTTTCCAAGTGTGAAACTGTTGTTCAACATTTGAAAATTAATGAGTTAATGTCATGCACTATGTCAACAGGCAAAGGAAAATTCATAGGATCATCCAATATATTGTTGCTAGTATTACTGTAAATAATTATCTTTAAGTTAATAAATATACAAGATTTAAAAATATATATTTATTTTTCTCTGCATTGGGTCTTTTTTGCTGCATGTGGGCTTTCTCTAGTTGTGGCATCTGGGGGCTGTTCTTTGTTGCAGTGCACAGGCTTCTCACTGCGGTGGCTTCTCTTGTTGCGGAGCACGGGATCTAGCTGCACAGGCTTCAGTAGTTGTGGCATGTGGGCTCAGTAGTTGTGGCTCGTGGGCTCTAGAGAGCAGGCTCAGTAGTTGTGGCACACAGGCTTAGTTGTTCCGCGGGATGTGAGATCTTCCCAGACCAGGACTCGAACCCGTGTCCCCTGCATTGGCAGGTGGATTCTTAACCACTGTGCCACCCAGGAAATCCCTATACAAGATTTTATTTTACCTTCATTTATTCCTTCTTTGACACTCTCCCTTTTATGAAAATGAGTTTCTAATGTAAATAAACAATTTTCTTTCTCCCTGAAGAATTATTTTAATAACTTTTACAAAGCAGGTATGTTGGTGACTAATTTCCTCAGTTTTTCTTTTTCTGAGAAATTCTTTATTTCTCCTTCAATTTTTCCTTTTTTAACATCTTTATAGGAGTATAATTGCTTTACAATTATGTTAGTTTCTGCGTTATAATAAAGTGAATCAATTATACATATACATATGTTCCCATATCTCCTCCCTCTTGCATCTCCCTTCCTCCCACCCTCCCTATCCCACCCATCCAGGAGGTCACAAAGCACCGAACTTATCTCCCTGTGCTATGCAGCTGCTTCCCACTAGCTATCTATTTTAAGTTTGGTAGTGTATATATGTCCATACCACTCTCTCACTTTAACACAGCTTACCCATCCCCCTCCCAATATCCTCAAATCCATTCTCTAGTAGGTCTGAGTCTTTATTCCCATCTTGCCCCTAGGTTCTTCATAACATTTTTTTTCTTAGGTTCCATATATAGGTGTTAGCATACGGTATTTGTTTTTCTCTTTCTGACTTACTTCGCTCTGTATGACAGACACTAAGTCCATCCACCTCACTACAAATAACTCCATTTTGTTTCTTTTTATGGCTGGGTAATATTCCATTTTTATATATGGACCACATCATTTTTATCCATTCATCTTTTGATGGACGCTTAAGTTTCTTCCATTTCCTGGCTATTGTAAATAGAGCTGCAATGAATATTGTGGTACATGACTCTTGTTGAATTAGTTTTCTCAGAGTATATGCCCAGTAGTGGTATTCCTGGGTCGTAGGGTAGTTCTATTTTTTTTTTTTTTTTTTTTTGCGGTACACGCGCCTATTTTTAGTTTTTTAAGGAACCTCCATACTGTTCTCCATTGTGGCTGTATCAATTTACATTCTCACAGTGAAAGAGGGTTCCCTTTTCTCCACACCCTCTCCAGCATTTATTGTTTGTAGAGTTTTTTGATGATGGCCATTCTGACTGGTGTGAGATAATATCTCATTGTAGTTTTGTCTTGCATTTCTCTAATGATTAATGATGTTGAGCATTCTTTCATGTGTTTGATGTCAATCTGTATATCTTCTTTGAAGAAATATATATTTAGATCTTCTGCCCATTTTTGGATTGGGTTGTTTGTTTTTCTTGTTTTATGTTTTTTTGATATTGAGCTGCTTGTAAATTTTGGAGATTAATCCTTTTACAGTTGCTTCATTTGCAAATATTTTCTCCCATTCTGAGGGCTGTCTTTTTGTCTTGTTTATGGTTTCCTTTGCTGTGCAAAAGCTTTTAAGTTTCATTAGGTCCCCTTTGTTTATTTTTGGTTTTATTTCCATTTCTCTAGGAGGTGGGTCATAAAGGATCTTGCTGTGATTTATGTCTAGAGTGTTCTTCCTAGGATTTCCTCTAAGAGTTTGATAGTGTCTGGCCTTATATTTAGGTCTTTAATCCATTTAGAGTTTATTTTTGTGAACGGTGTTAGGGAGTGTTCTAATTTCATACTTTTACATGTACCTGTCCAGTTTTATCAGCACCACTTATTGAAGAGGCTGTCTTTTCTCCACTGTATATCCTTGCCTCCTTTATCAAAGATAAAGTGACCATATGTGCATGGGTTGATCTTTGGGCTTTCTATCCTGTTCTATTGATCTATCTATATATTTTTTGCCAGTACTATACTGTCTTGATTACTGTAGCTTTGTAGTATAGTCAGAAGTCAGGGAGCCTGATTTCTCCAGCTCCTTTTTTCTTTCTCAAGATGTTTTGACTATTCGGAGCCTTTTGTGTTTCTATACAAATTGTGAATTTTTCTATTCTAGTTCTGTGAAAAAGCCAGTGGTAGTGTGATGGGGAGTGAATTGAATCTGTAGATTGCTTTGGGTAGTAGAGTCATTTTCACAATGTTGATACTTCCAATCAAAGAACATGGTATATCTCTCCATCTGTTTGTATCATCTTTAATTTCTTTCATCAGTGTCTTATAATTTTCTGCATAGAGGTCTTTTGTCACCTTAGGTATGTTTTTTCCTAGAAATTTTATTCTTTTTGTTGCAATGGTAAATTGGAGGGTTTTCTTAATTTCATTTTCAGATTTTTCATCTTAGTGCATAGGAATGTTAGAGATTTCTGTGCATTAATCTTGTGTCCTTCTACTTTACCAAATTCATTGATTAGCTCTAGTAGTTTTCAGGTAGCATCTTTAGGATTCTCTATGTATAGTATCATGTCATCTGCAAAAAGTGACAGCTTTACTTCTTCTTTTCCAATTTTGATTCCTTTTATTTCTGTTTATTCTCTGATTGCTGTGGCTAAAACTTCCAAAACTATGTTGAATAATAGTGGTGAGAGTGGGCAACCTTGTCTTGTTCCTTATCTTATTGGAAATGGTTTAAATTTTTCACCATTGAGTGTGATGTTGGCTGTGGGCTTGTCATATATGGCCTTTATTATGTTGATGAAAGGTCCCTCTATGCCTACTTTCCAGAGTGTTTTTATCATAAATGGGTGTTGAATTTTGTGAAAAGCTTTCTCTGCATTTACTTAGATGATCATATGGTTTTTCTCTTTCAATTTGTTAATATGGTATATCACATTGACTGATTTGCGTATATTGAAAAATCCTTGCATTCCTGGGACAAACCCCACTTGATCATGGTGTATGATCCTTTTAATGTGCTGTTGGATTCTGTTGGCTAGTATTTTGTTGAGGATTTTTGCATCTGTGTTCATCAGTGATATTGGCCTGTAGTTTTCTTTCTTTGTTACATCTTTGTCTGGTTTTGGTATAAGGATGATGGTGGCCTCCTAGAATGAGTTTTGGAGTGTTCCTCCCTCTACTATATTTTGGAAGAGTTTGAGAAGGATAGGTGTTAGCTCTTCCCTAAATGTTTGATTGAATTCGCCTGTGAAGCCATCTGGTCCTGGGCTTTTGTTTGTTGAAAGATTTTTAATTACAGTTTCAATATCAGTGCTTGTGATTGCTGTGTTCATATTATCTAATTCTTCCTGGTTCAGTCTCAGAAGGTTGTGCATTTCTAAGAATTGTCCATTTCTCTGAGGTTGTCCATTTTAATGGCATAGAGTTGTTTGTAGTAATCTCTCATGATCCTTTGTATTTCTGCAGTGTCAGGTGTTACCTCTCCTTTTTCATTTCTAATTCTATTGATTTGAATCTTCTCTTTTTTCTTCTTGGTGAGTCTAGCTAATAGTTTATCAATCTTGTTTATCTTCTTAAAGAACCAGCATTTAGCTTTATTGATCTTTGCTATCATTTCTTTCATTTCTTTTTCATTTATTTCAGATCTGATCTTCAAGATTTCTTTCCTTCTGCTAACTTTGTGGTTTTTTTGTTCTTCTTTCTCTAATTGTTTTAGGTGTAAGGTTAGGTTGTTTGTTTGAGATGTTTCTTGTTTCTTAAAGTAGGATTGTATTGCTATAAATTTCCCTCTTAGAACTGCATTGGCTGCATCCCATAGTGGTGGGTCGTAGTGTTTTCATTGTCATTGGTCTCTAGGCATTTTTTGATTTTCTCTTTGATGTCTACAGTGATCTCTTGGTTATTAAGTAATGTATTGTTTAGCCTCCATGTGTTTGTATTTTTTACAGATTTTTCTGTAATTGATATCTAGCCACATAGTGTTGTGGTCAGAAAAGATACTTGATACAATTTCAATTTCGTTTTCATCACTTAAGTATATCCTGTCACTCCCTTCTGGCTTGCAGAGTTTCTGCTGAAAGATCAGCTGTTAACCTTATGGGGATTCCCTTGTGTGTTAATTTTTGTTTTTCCCTTGCTGCTTTTAATATTTTGTCTTTGTATTTAATGTTTGATAGTTTGATTAATATTTGTCTTGGCATGTTTCTCCTTAGATTTATCTTGTATAGGACTCTCTGTGCTTCCTGGACTTGATTAACTATTTCCTTTCCCATATTAGGGAAGTTTTCAATTATAATCTCTTAAAATATTTTCTCAGTCCCTTTCATTTTCTCTTCTTCTTCTGGGAGCCTGTAATTTGAATGTTGGTGCATTTAATTTTGTCCCAGAAGTCTCTGAGACTGTCCTCAAGTCTTTTCATTCTTTTTTCTTTATTCTGCTCTGCAGTAATTATTTCCACTATTTTATCTTCCAGGTCACTTATCCGTTCTTCTGCCTCAGTTATTCTGCTATTGATCCCTTCTAGAGAGTTTTTAATTTCATTTATTGTGCTGTTTATCAGTGTTTGTTGGCTCTTTAGTTCTTCTAGGTCCTTATTAAACGTTTCTTGTATTTTCTCTATTCTATTTCCAAGATTTTGAATCATGTTTTTTGTTTTGTTTTGTTTTGTTTTGTTTGTTTTTTGCGGTACGTGGGCCTCTCACTGTTGTGGCCTCTTCCATTGTGGAGCACAGGCTCCGGATGCGCATGCTCAGTGGCCATGGCTCACAGGCCTAGCTGCTCCATGGCATGTTGGATCTTCCCAGACCGGGGCACGAACCCGTGTCCCCTACATCAACAGGCGGACTCTCAACTACTGTGCCACCAGGGAACCCCTGAATCACCTTTACTATCATTATTCTGAATTCTTTTTCAGGAAGATTGCCTAGTTCCTCTTCATTTGTTAGGTCTGGTGGGTGTTTGCCTTGTTCCTTCATCTGCTGTGTGTTTTTCTGTCTTCTCATTTTGGTTAACTTACTGTGTATGGGTCTCCTTTTTGAAGACTGCAGATTTGTAGTTCCCGTTGTTTTTGGTGTCTGTCCCCAGTGGCTATGATTGGTACAGTGGGTTGTGTAGGCTTCCTGGTGAAGGAGGTTAGTGCCTGTGTTCTGGTGGATGAACCTGGATCTTGTCTTTCTGGTGGGCAGGTCCACGTCTGGTGTTGTGTTTTGGGCTGTTTGTGACCTTATTATGATTTTAGGGAGCCTCTGTGCTAATGGATGTGGTTGTGTTCCTGTCTTGCTAGTTGTTTGGCATGCAGTGTCCTGCACTGTAGCTTGCTGGTCATTGAGTGAAGCTGAGTCTTGGCATTGAGATGGAGATCTCTGGGATATTTTCTTCATATGATATTACATGGCGCTGGCAGGTCTCTTGTGGACCAGTGTCTTGAAGTTGGCTCTCCCACGTCAGAGGCACAGCCCTGATGTCTGGCTGGAGCACCAAGAGCCTTTCATCCACATGGCTAAGAATAAAAGGGAGAAAAAATAGAAAGAAAGAAAGAAGATAAAATAAAAAAATAAATTTATTAAAATAAAAATAATAATTATTATGAAATTTTTTTTTTTAAATAAGAAAAATAATAAAAAACGGACAGACAGATACCTAGGACAAATGGTAAAAGCAAAGCTATACAAGCAAAATCACACACAGAAGCATACATATACACACTCAGAAAAAGAGAAAAAGGGGAAAAAATATATATCTTTGCTCCCAAAGTCCACCTCCTCAATTTGGGATGATCCAGTTGTCTATTCAGGTATTCCACAGATGCAAGGTACATCAAGTTGATTGCGGAGATTTAATCCTCTGCTCCTGAGGCTGCTGGGAGAAATTTCCCTTTCTCTTCTTTGTTCACACAGCTCTTGTGGTTCAGCTTTGGATTTGGACCCGCCTCTTCGTGTAGGTCACCTGAGGGCATCTGTTCTTCGCTCAGACAAGACGGGCTTAAAGGAGCAGCTGATTCAGAGGCTCTGGCTCACTCAGGCTGGTGGGAGGGAGGGGTATGGATGTGGCGTGAACCTGTGGTGGCAGAAGCCAACATGACGTTGCAACAGCCTGTGTTGTGCCATGTGTTCTCCTGGGGAAGTTGTCCTTGGATCATGGGACCCTGGCAGTGGCAGGCTAGACAGGCTCCTGGGAGGGTAGTTGTGGATAGTGACCTGTGCTTGCACCTAGGCTTCTTGGTAGCTTCAGCAGCAAACTTAGCGTCCCATGCCCATCTCTGTGGACTGCGCTGGTAGCCACGGCTCGCTCCCATGTCTGGAGCTCCTTTAAGCAGTGCTGTTAATCTCCTCTCCTCACACACCAGGAAACAAAGAGGCAAGAAAAAGTCTCTTGCCTCTTTGACAGCTCCAGACTTTTCCCCAGACTGACTCCCAGCTAGCCGTGGAGCACTATCCCCCTTCAGGCTGTGTTCACGCAGCCAACCGCAGTCCTCTCTCTGGGATCTGACCTCCAAAACCAGAGTCTCAGCTCCCAGCCTCCACCCGTCCCAGCGGGTGAGCAGACAAGCCTCTTGGGCTCGTGAGTGCTGGTCGACACCAATCCTCTGTGCAGCAATCTCTCCACTTTGCCCTCCGCACCCCTGTTCCTGTGCTCTCCTCCGTGGCTCCGAAGCTTCCCCCCTCCACAAACCACAGTCTCTGCCCGCGAAGGGGCTTCCTAGTGTGTGGAAACTTTTCCTCCTTCACAGCTCCCTCCCACTGGTGCAAGTCCCTTCCCTATTATTTTGTTGCTGTTTTTACTTTTTTTCTTCTGCCCTACCCAGATACGTGGGGGAGTTTCTTGCCTTTTGGGAGGTTTGAAGTCTTCTGCCAGCGTTCAGGTGTTCTGTAGGAGCTGTTCCACATGTAGATGTATTTCTGATGTATTTGTGGAGAGGAAGGTGATCTCCATGTCTTATTCTTCTGCCATCTTGAAGCGCTTCTCTCCTTCACTTATGAAGGATAATTTTGATGAATATAGATTTTATAGGATATAGACTTATTCAAGAAGAAGTAGTTGAGTATCTGTTTTCAGTTTGGGTCAGTATATACCAAGGATTATTATCGCTGGGTCATATTCCATGAGCCCTTCTATGCTTACCTTTTTTAAACCTTTTTTTCTGTCACGTTTTATGGAGGTATAATTGACAAATAAAATGTATATATTTAAGGTGTAAAACATGATGGTTTGATACATATGATCAAGTTAATTAATAATTATATGTATGAGGAACTGCCAACCAATTCTGTTGTGTTCCCACCATCAGTTTATAAGGGTTCCACTTTCTTCACATACTTGTCAACACTTTCTATGTTCTTCCTTTCCTTTTATCTATTTTTTATCTAAAAAAAAATTATTTGGGCATAGTTGATTTACAATGTTGTGTTAATTTCAGGTGTACAGCAGAGTGAATCAGTTATACATATACATATATCCATTGTTTTGCAGATTCTTTTCCCATATAGGTTATTACAGAATATTGAGTAGGGTTCCCTGAGCTATATGGTAGGTCCTTATTAGTTATCTATTTTATATATAGTATCCTGTATATGTTAATCTCAGTCGCCTAATTTATCACTTCCCCCCACATTTCCCCTTTCATAACCACAAATTTAATTTCAAGATCTCTAAGTCTGTTTCTGTTTTGTAAATAAGTTCATTTTATCAATTTTTATTACATTCTACAAAAATGTTATCATAAGATATTTATCTTTCTCTATTTGTTTATTGTTACCACCTTAGTGGATGTGAAGAGGTATCTCAGTTTGATTTACATTTTCTACTGACTAAAGATGTTGAGGATAGTTTTATGTGTTTATGGGCCATTTGTATAGCTTCTTGGAGAAAAGTCTGTTCAAATCCTTTAGCCACTTTTTAAAAAACATTTTAATCATTAAAAAAAATGAAGAATAGTAAATTTACAATGTGTAAACATTGGACTTTCTATCCTGTTCCATTGATCTATATGTCTGATTTTGTGCCAGTACCATACTGTTCTTTTTTTTTAATTTTATTTTATTTATGTTTTTAAACAGCAGGCTCTTATTAGTCAGCCATGTTATACACATCACTGTATACATGTCAATCCCAATCTCCCAATTCATCACACCACCAGCACCAGCAACCACCTCTTTCCCCCCTTGGTGTCCATACATTTGCTTTCTGCATCTGTGTCTCAATTTCTGCCCTGCAAACTGGTTCATCTGTATGGTTTTTCTAAGTATCACATATATGCGTTAATATGTGATATTTGCTTTTCTCTTTCTAACTTACTTCACTCTGTATGACAGTCTCTAGATTCATCCATGTCTCGACAAATGACCCAATTTCGTTCCTTTTTATGGCTGAGTAATCCATTGTATATATGTACCACATCTTCTTTATCCATTCGTCTGTTGATGGACATCTAGGTTGCTTCCATGACCTGGCTATTGTAAATAGTGCTGCAATGAACATCGGGGTGCATGTGTCTTTTTGAATTATGGTTTCCTCTGGGTATATGCCCAGTAATGGAAATGTTGGGATATATGGTAATTATATTTTTAGTTTTTAAAGGAACCTCCATACTGTTCTCCACAGTGGCTGTATCAATTTATATTCCCACCAACAGTGCAAGAGCGTTCCCTTTTCTCCACACCCTCTCCAGCATTTTTTGTTTTTAGATTTTCTGATGATGCCCATTCTAACAGTTGTGAAGTGGTACCTCATTGTAGTTTTGATTTGCATTTCTCTAATAATTAGTGATGTTGAGCAGTTTTTCATGTGCTTCATGGTCATCTGTATGTCCGCTTTGGAGAAATGTCTATGTAGAACTTCTGCTCATTTTTGGATTCGTTTGTTTATTTTTTTAATATTGTGCTGCATGAGCTGTTTATATATTTTGGAGATTAATCCTTTGGCCATTGATTCATTTGCAAATATTTTTCCCATTCTGAGGGTTGTCTTTTCAACTAGTTTGTAGTTTCTTTTGCTTTGCAAAAGCTTCTAAATTTCATTAGGTCCCATTTGTTTATTTTTGTTTTTATTTCCATTTCTCTAGGAGGTGGGTGAAAAAGGATCTTGCTGTGATTTATGTCATAGAGTGTTCTGCCTAAGTTTTCCTCTAAGAGTTTGATAATCTATGGCCTTACATTTTGGTCTTTAATCCATTTTGAGTTTATTTTTGTGTATGCTGTTAGGGAGTGTTCTAATTTCATACTTTTACATGTACCTGTCCAGTTTTCCCAGCACCACTTATTGAAAAGGCTGTCTTTTCTCTACTGTATATTCTTGCCTCATTTATCAAAGAAAAGGTGACCATATGTGCGTGGGATTATCTCTGGGCTTTCTATCCTGTTCCATTGATCTATATTTCTGGTTTTGTGCCAGTACCATATTGTCTTGATTACTGTAGCTTTGTAGTATAGTCTAATGTCAGGGAGTCTGATTTCTGCAGCTCCATTTTTTTTTCCATCAAGACTGCTTTGGCTATTCGGGGTCTTTTGCGTCTCCATAAAATTTTAAGATTTTTTGTTCTACTTCCGTAAAAAATGCCATGGTAATTTGATTGGGATTGCATTGAATCTGTAGATTGCTTTGGGTAATATAGTCATTTTCACAATATTGATTCTTCCAATCCAAGAACATGGTATATCTCTCCATCTATTAGTATCATCTTTAATTTCTTTCAACAGTCTCTTATGTTTTTCTGCATACAGGTCTTTTGTCTCCCTAGGTAGTTTTATTCCTAGATATTTTATTCTTTTTGTTGCTGTGGTAAATGGGAGAGTTTCCTTAATTTCTCTTTCAGATTTTCATAATTAGTGTATAGGAATGCAAGAGATTTCTGTGCATTAACTTTGTATCCTGCAACTTTACCAAATTCATTGATTAGCTCTAATAGTTTTCTGGTGGTATTTTTAGGATTCTCTGTGTATAGTATCATGTCATCTGCAAACAGTGATAGTTTTACTTCTTCTTTTCCAATTTGTAATCCTTTTATTTTTTTTTTCTCTGATTGCCATGGCTAGGACTTCCAAAACTATGTTGAATAATAGTGGTAAGAGTGGACATCCTTGTCTTGTTCCTGATTTTAGAGAAAATGCTTTCAGTTTTTCACCATTAAGAATGGTGTTTGCTGTGGGTTTGTCATATATGGCCTTTATTATGTTGGAGTAAGTTCCCTCTATGATCACTTTCTGCAGAGTTTTTATCATAAAGTGTGTTGTATTTTGTGAAAAGCTTTTTCTGCCTCTATTGAGATGATCATATGGTCTTTATTGTTCAATTTGTTAATATGGTGTATCACCTTGGTAGATTTGCATATATTGAAGAATCTTTGAATCCCTGGGATAAATCCCACTTGATCATGGTGTATGATCCTTTTAATATGTTGTTGGATTCTGTTTGCTAGTATTTTTTTGAGGATTCTTGCATCTATATTCATCAGTGATATTGGTCCCTATTTTTTTTTTTTTTTTTGCGGTACGTGTGCCTCTCACTGTTGTGGCCTCTCCCGCTGTGGAGCACAGGCTCTGGATGTGCAGACTTAGTGCCCATGGCTCACAGGCCCAGCCACTCTGTGGCATATGGGATCTTCTCATACTGGGGCATGAACCCGCATCCCCTGCATCGGCATGTGGACTCTCAACCACTGCACCACTAGGGGAGACCTATAATTTTCTTTTTTTATAGTATCTTTGTCTGGTTTTGGTATCAGGGTGATAGTGGCCTCATAGAATGAGTTTGGGAGTGTTCCTTCCTCTGCAATATTTTGGAAGAGTTTGAGAAGAATGGGTGTTAACTCTTCTCTAAATGTGGGATAGAATTCACCTGTGAAACAATCTGGTCCTGGACTTTTTTTGTTGGAATTTTTTGCCATGCAGGCCTCTCACTGCTGTGGCCTCCCCCACCGCAGAGCACAGGCTCTAGACGTGCAGGCCCAGCAGCCATGGCCCACGGGACCAGCCACTCCATGGCATGTGCGATCCTCCTAGACCATGGCACGAACCCACGTCCCCCGCATCGGCAGGCGGACACTCAACCCCTGTGCCACCAGGGAAGCCCTGGAAGATTTTTAATCACAGTTTCAATTTCATTACTTATAATTGGTCTGTTTGTTTTATCTATATCTTCCTGGTTCAGTCTTCGAAGGTTATACCTTTATAAGAATTTGCCCATTTCTTAGATTGTCCACTTTATTGGCATAGAGCTGCTTGTAGTAGTTTCTTAGCATGCTTTACATTTCTGTGGTATCTGTTGTAACTTCTTTTTCACTTTTAACTTTATTGATTTGTGTCCTCTCCCTCTTTTTCTTGAAGCATCTGGCTAATGGTTTATCAATATTTTATCTTCTCAAAGAACCAGCTTTTAGTTTTGTTGATCTTTGTTATTGTTTTCTTTGTTTCTATTTCATTTATTTCTGCTCTGATCTTTTTTTTTTTTTTTTTTGCAGTACACAGGCCTCTCACTGTTGTGGCCTGTCCTGTTACGGATCACAGGCTCTGGACGTACAGGTTCAGCAGCCATGGCTCACGGGCTTAGCAGCTCCACAGCATGTGGGATCTTCCTGGACCGGGGCACAAACCCGTGTCCCCTGCATCGGCAGGCAGTCTCTCAACTACAGCGCCACCAGGGAAGCCCTGCTCTGATCTTTAAGATTTCTCTTCTTCTGCTAAATTTGGGTCTTGTTTCTTCTTCTTTCTCTAGTTCCTTTAGGTTTAAGGTAGATTGTTTATTTGAGATTTGTCTTGTTTCTTGTGGTATGATTGTATTGCTATAAACTTCCCTCTTTGAACTGCTTTTGCTGCATCCCATAGGTTTTGGATCATTGTGGTCTCATTATCATTTGTCTCTAGGTATTTTCTGATTTCCTCTTTGATTTTTCAGTGATCTCTTGGTTACTTAGTAATGTAGTGTTTAGCCTCCATGTGTTTGTGTTTCTTACGTTTTTTTCTCTGTAATTGATCTCATAGAGTTGTGGTCAGAAAAGATGCTTGATATTATTTCAATTTCCTTAAATTTACTGAGGCTTGATTTGTAATCCAAGTTGTGATCTATCTTGGAGACTTTTCCATGCACACTTGAGAATAAAGTGTAATCTGCTGTTTTTGGATGGAATGTCCTATAAATATCAATTAAATGTATCTGGTCTATTGTGTCATTTAAAGCTTGTGTTTCCTTATTAATGTTCTGTTTGGATGATCTGTCCATTGGTATAAGTGAGGTGTTAAAATTACCCATTATTATTGTGTTACTGTTGGTTTCCTCTTTTAGAGCTGTTAGCATTTGCCTTATGTATTGAGGTGCTCCTATGTTGGGTGCATATATACTTATAATTGTTATATTTTCTTCTTGGATTGATCCCTTGATCATTATGTAATGTCCTTCCTTGTCTCTTGTAACATTCTTAATTTAAAGTCTATTTTATCTGATATGAGTATTGCTACTTCAACTTTCTTTTGATTTCCATTTGCATGGAATATCTTTATCCATTCCCTCACTTTCAGTGTGAATGTGTCCTTAGGTCTGAAATGGGTCTCTTGCAGACAGCATATATATGGGTCTTGTTTTTGTATCCATTCAGCCAGTCTGTGTCTTTTGGTTGGAGCATTTAATCCATTCACTTTTAAGGTAATTATTGATACTTATGCTCCTATTACCATTTTCTTAATTGTTTTGGGTTTGTGTTTGTAGGTCATTTTCTTCTCTTGTGATTCCCACTTAGAGAAGTTCCTTTAGCATTTGTTGTAGAGCTGCTTTGGTGTTGTGGAATTCTCTTCCCTTTTGCTTGTCTGTAAAGATTTGATTTCTCCATCAAATCTGAATGAGATCCTTACCATGTAGACTGCTCTTGGTTGTAGGTTCTTCCCTTTCATCACTTTAAGTATATCATGCCACTCCTTTCTGGCTTGTAGAGTTTCTGTTGAGAAATCAGCTGTTAACCTTATGGAAGTTCCCTTGTATATTATTTGTCATTTTTCCCTTGATGCTTTCAATAATTTTTCTTTGTCTTTAATTTTTGCTGATTTGATTATTATGTGTCTCAGCATGTTTCTCCTTGGTTTTATCCTGTATGGGACTCTCTGCACTTCCTAGACTTTGGTTGCTATTTCCTTTCCCATGTTAGGGAAGTTTTAGACTATAATTGCTTCAAATATTTTCTCGGGTCCTTTCCCTCTCTCTTCTGCTTCTGGGACCCCTATAATGTGTATGTTGTTGCATTTAATGTTGTCCCAGAGGTCCCTTAGGCTGTCTTCATTTCTTTTCATTCTTTTTTTTTTTAATTTTATTCTGTTCTGCAGCAGTGAATTCCACCTTTCTGTCCTCCAAGTCACTTATCCATTCTTCTGCCTCAATTATTCTGCTATTGATTCCTTCTAGTATATTTTTCATTTCAGTTATTGCATCATTCATCTCTGTGTGTTTGTTCTTTAATTCTTCCAGCTGTTTATTCTTTAATTCTTCTAGGTCTTTATTAAACCTTTCTTGCATCTTCTCAATCTTTGCCTCCATTCTTTTTCTGAGGTACTGGATCATCTTCAGTATCATTATTCTGAATTCTTTTCCTGGAAGGTTTCATATCTCCACTTCATTTAGTTGTTTTTCTGGGGTTTTGTCTTGTTCCTTCATCTAGTACATAGTCCTATGCCTTTTCATCTTGTCTGCCTTTCTGTGAATGTAGCTTTTGTTCCACAGGCTGCAGGATTTTAGTTCTTCTTGCTTCTTCTGTCTGCCCTCTGGTGGATTAGGCTATCTAAGAGGCTTTTGCAAGTTTCCTGATGGGTGGAACTGGTGGTGGGTAGAGCTAGCTGTTTCTTTTGACCATACTCTTTTGATAACTGTAGCTTTGTATTACAGTCTGAAGTCAGGGAGCCAGTTTGCTCCTTTAGCCATTTTAACCACTTTAATTTTTTTTTAGACTTGACGGGATTCATAATATGCTCTGTATTCTATACCCTTATCTAAGATAAGATTTGAAAATACCTTCTCCAAGAGGGGGGAGGAGTCAAGACAGCAGAATAGGAAGACGTGAAATTCGCCTCTCACAAGTACATCAAGAATACATCTACAAATGGAAGAATTCTTACAGAACACATGCTGAATTCTAGTGGAAGACCTCAGACACCTAAAAGGACAAGAATAATCCCCATGTAATCTGGTAGGATGAAAGAAAGAAAAAAAAGAGGAAACAGGAAGTGACCAGCACCCCTGGCGAGGAACTGAAGGTGGGGAGTGGTTCCCATATTTAGAGAAACCCCCTCATGGCAGAGATATCAGCTGGGAAAGAGAAGGAACTTCAGCGGATCAGAGGGGAATGCAGCAACCAGTCTGTGGAAGGCAAGACAGAGTAAGATTTGCATGCATATTCTGTGCTGCAGGCCTGCATTCCTCAGGCTGACTTGTGTGTCTCCAGGTGCAGAGGGGGTTTGGTGCTGGAAAGTGGGGATTGGAGAGTGGACCCAGGGAGGGGACAGCTGTTGGCTGTGAAGAGACAGCCTGAAGGGATAGGAGTAAATAGCTCCAAAATGGGAAAAATTTGCAGAAAAAGCCTGAGCCACCATAGAAGCAAGGGGCCATTGTTGAGTGGTGCACAAGGGGTGGAGCTGCCATTGCAATTCCCTTCCCCAGAGGTCCCCAACCTTTTGGGCACCAGGGACCCGTTTCATGCAAGACAGTTTTTCCACACATGGAGAGGGAGTGGGTGGGTGGCTCAGGTGGTAATGCAATGATGGGGAGTGATAGGAAGTGGGAGATGAAGCTTTGCTCACTCACCTGACACTCACCACCTGTTGCGTGGCCTGGTTCCTAACAGGCCAAGGACTGGTAGCAGTACATGGCCCAGGGGTTGGGGACACCTGCCCTTCCCCACTCTCTGGGCCCTGCCTCCCTGGGCAATGAGAGGGGCACCAATCTGAGCAGGCTTGCCTGCTCCTTAAGCCAAGGTCTCCTCTACCTACACAGGCCCCAGGGTCCTGAGCGCCACCCCTGCCAAAGCCTCCTTGGGAATCAGCCCTGGATGCCCCAGCCTGAGACGGGAATCCACTAGTGCTGGGGGAAGCTGAGTGTTAAAATGTGGGCTTAGGAGAGCAGACTGGGGAGAGGACTGATGTTGGCTGTGCAGAGATGGCCTGAAGGGATGGAAGTGTGGAGCTCAGCTGCACAGAGACAAACTGAGGGAACAGGAGGTTGGAGCTCCATGGCTGGGAATGCTCCTGGAGGAAGCGGGGTCTGCCTTGGAAACAAGGTGCCATTGTTGAGTGGTGTGCAAAGGGTGGGACTGCCATTGCAGACTCTTTCTCTACACCCTAGCCCCTTACTGCATGGGCACTGGGAGGAATTCCCACCAGAGTGAACACACCCCAGTCTGTTGAAACTTCCTGCTGGTCTCTGCCACTGCAAGCACTAGAGGGAGATCCCATCGGATTGAAGGTACGCACTCCAGTTGTGGCCGCCTTATCTCTCCCTGGCCTAGGCAAGAAAGTGTGCATCAATCAGCTGCTGCTTTTGCCCCATCTCACCTGGGTGTGGGAAATATACCTGAGGGTGACACACATGTAGAGGTGGAGCCAAATCCAAAGCTAAGCCCCAGAGGCTGTACGACTAAGGAAGAGGAGTGGAAATCTCTACCTGTAACTGCATAAGCCGCAGATTAAATCCCCATGATCAGTTTGTTAAACCCTGCATCTGTAGAATATCTGAATGGACAACAAGAGCTCCCAATTGAGACTAGTCTAGTTTAGTAGCTGTGGACTTTGGGGACAAGTACATGAGGGAGTTGTGCCAGGTCAGAGTCTGCGCTGTCCCCTCAGTGCCCATAGCGGGTCCAGAGACTTAAGTAGATGTATTGGAGGGCCGCCTGGAGAGGCAGATGTTGGCTTTGGCTCACTGTAGGGGCAAGGACACTGAGAGTGTAGGCCCCAAGGGAAAAAAGTATGTATATATAATATATATATATATATATATATATATATATGTGTGTGTGTGTGTGTGTGTATATATATATATATATATATATATATATAGTTTAGTTCTGTTGTTTAATATTTCATTTTAAATTATTTTTTATTAATTCTTAAATATATTTTAATTTTTCTATTATTTCACATATTTGTTGTTTTGTGTTGTTCATATCTTTGTTCTTTCTTTTTCATTTTTTCTTTCTTTTGTTTTTTATTTTTTTGCTTTCTGTTTTTGTTTTCCTTTTGCTTTTTCTTTCTGTTAGTTTTGTTTTTATTGTTTGTTTTCACTTTTGGGTTCTGTTTTTGGTTGTTTACTTGTTTTTGTTTTCTTTTTTGTTTTTGTTTGGTTTTGTTTTCATCATTTGCCTTGCGTTTGTTTGCCAGGTTTCTTTTTTTTGGTGTTGTTGTTTTCTTGTTTTTGCTATTTGCCTTAGGTTTTGTTTGTCTATTTGTTTTCTTTTCCATTTTTTTTTTGGCTACACCAGGTGGCTTGCAGGGTCTTGGTTCCCTGATCAGGGGTCAGGCTTGATCCCTTGGGGAGGGAGCTCCTTGTCCAGGATGCTGGACCACCAGAAAATTCCTGGCACCAGGGAATATTAATCAGCAAGAACTTTCTCAGAGGTCTCCATCTTGATACCAAGACCTGGCTCCACCCAACTGTCTGCAGTCTCCAGTGATGGACGCTTCAAGCCAAACAACCAGAAAGACAGGAACACAGGCCCACACATCATCAGACAGGCTGCCTAAAGTTGAACTAAGCTCACACACCCCAAAACACACCCCCTGATGCCTCCCTATACATCAGAGGGGCAGGACTCAGCTCCAACCACCAGAGTGCAGACACCAGTCTCTCCTACCAGGAAGCCTATACAAGCCACTGGACCAACCCCACCCACCAAGGGGCAGACACAAGAAGCAAAAGGAACTATGACTCTGCAGCCTGCAGAAAGGAGACCACAAACACAGTAATTTAGACAACATGAGATGACAGAGAAATATATTTCAGATGAAGGAGCAAGGTAAAAACCCACAAGACCGGGCTTCCCTGGTGGCACAGTGGTTGAGAGTCCGCCTGCTGATGCAGAGGACACTGGTTCGTGACATGGTCCGGAAAGATCCCACATGCCGCGGAGCAGCTGGGCCCGTGAGCCATGACCACTGAGCCTGCACGTCCAGAGCCTGCACTCCATAATGGGAGAGGCCACAAAAGCGAGAGGCCCACAAACTGCAAAAAAAAAAAAAAAAAACCCAAAACCCACAAGACCAAAACAAATGAGAAGAAAATAGGCAATTACCTGAAAAAGAATTTAGAATAATGATAGGAAAGGTGGTCCAAGATCTCGGAAATAGAATAGAGGCACAGATTGAGAAGATACAAGAAATGTTTAAGAAGGACCTTGAAGAACTGAAGAACAAACAGTGATGAAAAACCCAGTAACTGAACTGAAATGAAAAATATACTAGAAGGAATCAGTAGCAGAGTAACTGAGACAGAAGAATGGATAAGAAAGCACTGAGACAGAATGGTGGAAAAACTGCTGTGGAGTCCAAAAAAGAAAAAAGAAAGAAAATAAATGAAGACAGTCTCAAACACTTCTGGGACAACATTAAATGCACCAATATTCGAATTATAGGGGTGGCAGAAGAAGAGAAAGAGAAAGGGTCTGAGAAATTATTTGAAGAGATTATAGTCAAAACATTCCCTAACATGGGAAAAAAAAATAGCCACTCAAGTCCAGGAAATGCAGAGAGTTCCATAAAGGATAAAGACAAAGAGAAACACTAAGATTCATATTAATCAAAATATCAAAAATTAAATTCAAAGAAAAAATATTAAGAGCAACAAGGGAAAAGCAACAAATAACATACAAGGGAATCCCCATAAGGTTAATAGCTGATCTTTCAGTGGAAACGCTGAAAGCCAGAAGGGAGTGGCAGGACATATTTAAAGTGATGAAAGAAAATAACCTACAGCCAAGATTACTCTACCAGCAAGGATCTCATTCAGATTCTATGGGGAAATTAAAACCTTTACAGACAAGCAAAAGCTAAGAAAATTCAGCACCACCAAACCAGCTTTACAGCAAACGCTAAAGGAACTTCTCTAAGCAGGAAACACAAGAAAAGAAAAATGCCTACAAAAATCGGGGGCAGGACAGGAATAAAGAGACAGACATGAAGAATGGACTTGAGGACATGAGGAGGGGGAAAGGTAAGCAGAGATGAAGTGAGAGAGTGGCATGGATATATATACACTACCAAATTTAAAATAGATAGCTAGTAAGAAGCAGCCACATAGCACAGGGAGATCAGCTCGGTGCTTTGTGACCACCTAGAGGGGTGGGATAAGGAGGGTGGGAGAGAAGTGCAAGAGGGAGGAGATATGGGGATATGCATATGTATAGCTGATTCACTTTGTTATAAAGCAGAAACTAACACCATTGTAAAGCAATCATACTCCAATAAAGATGTTAAAAAAAGAGAGGCATGAAGAAGAAAATTAAAATTACTCTTCATTCCATCTACCTAGAACAACAACAACAACAAAACCCAAAACAATTAAGAAAATGGCAATGAGAATATACATATCCATAATTACCTTAAATGTAAATGGATTAAGTGTTCCAACCAAAACACGCAGACTGGCTGAATGGATATGAAAACAATACCTGTATATATGCTGTCTATAAGAATCCCACTTTAGACCTAGTGACATATAGAGACTAAAATGAGGGGGTGGAAAAATATTTTCCATGAAAATAGAAATCAAAAGAAAACTGGAGAAGCAATATTCACATCAGACCAAATAAACTTTAAAATGAAGACTGTTACAAGAGACAAGGAGGACACTACCTACTGATCAAGGAATTGATCCAAGAAGAATATATAACAATTGTAAATATTTCTGCGCCCAACATAGGAACACCTCAATATATAAGGCAAATGTGAACAGCCATAAAATGGGAAATCAACAGTAACACAAAAATAATGGAGGATTTTAACACCACACTTACACCAATGGACAGATCGTCTAGATAGAAAATTAATAAGGAAACACACGCCTTAAATGACACATTAGACCAGATATATTTAATTGATATTTATAGGACATTGCATCTGAAAACAGCATAATACACTTTCTTCTCAAGTGCACATGAAACATTCTCCAGTATAAATCAAATCTTGGGTCACAAATCAAGCCTCAGTAGATTTTTAAAAATTGAAATCATATCAAGCATATTTTCTGACCACAAAACTCTGAGATTAAAAATCAATTACAGGAAAGAAACTGTAAAAAACACAAACACATGAAGCGTAAACCATATACTACTAAATAATCAATATACTACTAAATAATCACTGAAGAAATCAAAGAGGAAATAAAAAAAAAACCTAGAGACAATAAGAATGAAAACACGATGATCCAAAACATATGGGATGCAGCAAAAGCAGTTCTAAGAGGGAAGTTTATAGCAATACACTCCTACCTCAAGAAAAAAGAAAAATCTCAAATAAAGAACATAGATTTGTAACTAAAAACAACTAGAGAAAGAAGAACTAACAAAACCAAAGTTAGTATAAGGAAAGAAATAGTAAAGATCAGAGCAGAAATAAATAAAATAGAAATTAAGAAAACAATAGCAAAGATCAATAAAACTAAAAGTTGGTTATTTGAGAAGATAAACAAAATTGATAAACCTTTAACCAGACTCATTGAGAAAAAAAAGGAGAGGTCTCAAATCAATAAAATTACAATAAAAAGGAGAAATTACAAGTTACACCACAGAAATACAAAGGATCATAAGAGAGTACTACATGCAACTCTATTCCAATAATATGGACAACCTGGAAAAAACAGACAAATTCTTAAAAAGGTACAAATTTCCAAGAGTGAACCAGGAAGAAATATAAAATATAAACAGACCAATCACAGGTAATGAAATTGACACTGTAATTAAAAATCTTCCAACAAACAAAAGTCCAGGACCAGATGCCTTCACAGGTGCATTCCATCAAATATTTAGAGAAAAGTTAACACCTATTCTTTTCAAATTCTTCTAAAAAAATTGCAGAGGGAGGAATACTCCCAAACTCCTTCTATGAGGCCACCATCACCCTGATGTCAAAACCAGACAAAAATATCACACAAAAAAAGGAAATTACAGACCAATATCACTGATGAATATGGATGCAAAAATCCTCAACAAAATACTAGCAAAGAGAATCCAACAACATATTAAAAGGGTCATATACAATGATCAAGTGGGATTTATCCCAGGGATGCAAGGATTCTTCAATATACACAAATCAATCAATGTGATACGCCATATTAACAAATTGAAGAATAAAAATCATATGATCATCTCAATAGATGCAGAAAAAGCTTTTGACATATTCAACACCCATTTATGATAAAAACGCTCCAGAAAGTGGGCATAGAGGGAACTTACATCAACATAATAAAGGCCATATACAACAAACCCACAGCAAACTTCATTCTCAATGGTGAAAAACTGATAGCATTTCCTCTAAGATCAGGAACAAGACAAGGATGTCCACTCTCACCGCTATTATTCAACATAGTTTTGGAAGTCCTAGCCACAGCAATCAGAGAAGAAAAAGAAATAAAAGGAATCCAAATTAGAAAAGAAGTAAAACTATCACTGTTTATAGATGACATGATACTATACCTAAAAATTCCTAAATGTGCCACCAGAAAATGTTTAGAGATAATCAATGAATCTGGTAATATTTCAGGATACAAAATTAATGCACAGAAATCTCTTGCATTCCTATACACTAACAATGAAAGATCAGAAAAAGAAATTAAGGAAACAATCCCATTGGCCATTTCAAAAAAAAGAATAACATACATTTGAATAAACCTAGCTAAGGAGGGAAAAGACCTGTACTCAGAAAACGATAAAACACTGATGAACAAATTCAAAGGTAACACAAACAGATGGAGAGATATACCATGTTCTTGGATTGTAAGAATCAATATTGTGAAAATGACTATACTACCCAAAGCAATCTACAGATTCTATGCAATCCTTGTCAAATTAGCAATAGCACTTGTCACACCATTACACTCAAAAATTCACAATTTGTATGGAATCACAAAAGATCTCAAATAATCAAAGCAATCCTGAGAAACAAAAACAGAGCTGGAGGAATCAAGCTTCCAGACTTCAGATTATAATACATAGGTACAGTATCAAGACAGTATGGTAATGGAACAAAAACAGAAATATAGATTAATGGAACAGGATAGAAAGCCCAGAGGTAAACCCATGCACATATGGTCACCTAATCTATGACAAAAGAGGCAAGAATATACAATGGGGAAAAGACAGTAACTTCAATAAGTGGTACAGGGAAAACTGGGAAGCTAAATGTAAAAGAATGGAATTAGAACACTCCCTAACACCATACACACAGATAAATTCAAAATGGATTAAAGACCTCAGTGTAAGGCCGGACACTATAAAACTCTTAGAGGAGAACATAGACAGACACCTCTTTGACATAAACCACAGCAAGATCTTTTTGACCCCCCTCCTAGTATAATGAAAATTAAAAAAAAAACAAATGGAACATTATTTTTTAATTAATGTATTTATTTATTTTTGGCTGCATTGGTTCTTCATTGCTGCATATGGGCTTTCTTTTGCTGCATCGAGCGGGGGCTGCTCTTTGTTGTGGTGCATGGGTTTCTCGTTGCAGTGGCTTCTCTTGTTGTGGAGCACAGGCTCTAAGCGTGTGGGTTTCAGTAGTTGTGGTATGCAGGCTCTGGAGCACAGTCTCAGTAGTTGTGGCACACAGGCTTAGTTGCTCTGCAACATGTGGGATCTTCCCTGACCAGGGCTCGAACCTGTGTCCCCTGCATTGGCAGGCAGATTCTTAACCACTGTGCCACCAGTGAAGCCCACAAATGAGATATTAAACTTAAAACATTTTGCAGAGCAAAGGAAACCATAAACAAGATTAAAAGACAACACTCAGCATGGGAGAAAATATTTGCAAATGAAGCAACTGACAAGGGATTAATTTCTAAAATATAAAGACAGTTCATGGAGATCAATATCAAATCATAGAAACAAACAAACCATCTAATAAAAAGTTGGGCAGAAGAGCTAAATAGACATTTCTCCAAAGAAGACACAGAAGATGGCAAACAAACACATGAAAAAATACTCAACCTCACTAATTATTAGAGCAATGAAAATCCAAACTGCAATGAGGTATCATCCCTCTCATCATTGAAAAATAGCCAGAATGACCATCATCAAAAAAGTTTTTCAAACAATAAATGCTGGAGAGGGTGAAGAGAAAAGGGATCCCTCTTACACTGTTGGTGGGAATGTAAATTGGTAGAGCCACTATGGAAAACAGTATGGATGTTCCTTAATAAACTAAAAATAGAACTACCATATGACACATCAATCTCACTCCATATACCTGGAGAAAGGCACCATTCCAAAATGTACGTGCACCCCACTGTTCATTGCAGCACTATTTACAATAGCGAGGACAGAGAAGTAACCTAAATGTCCATCAACAGAGGAATGGATAAAGAAGATGTGGTACATATATACAATGGCATATTACTCAGGCATAAAAAGCAGCAAAACTGTGTGATTTGTAGAGACTTGGATGGATCTAGAGAATGTCATACAAAGTGAAGTAAGTCAGAAAGAGAAAAACAAATATTGTGTAATATTGCTTATATGTGGTATCTATAAAAATGGTACCAATGAAATTATTTGCAAAGCAGAAATAGAGTTTTTATCATAAATGGGTGTTGAATTTTGTCAAAAGTTTTCTCTTCATCTATTGAGATGATCATATGGTTTTTCTCCTTCAATTTGTTAATATGGTGTATCACATTGATTGATTTGCGTATATTGAAGAATTCTTGCATTCCTGGAATAAACCCCACTTGATCGTGGTGTATGATCCTTTTAATGTGCTGTTGGATTCTGTTTGCTAGTATTTTGTTGAGGATTTTTGCATCTATGTTCATCAGTGATATTGACCTGTAGTTTTCTTTCTTTGTGACATCCTGTCTGGTTTTGGTATCAGGGTGATGGTGGCTTTGTAGAATGAATTTGGGAGACTCCTCCCTCTGAAGAATTTGAGAAGGATAGGTGTTAACTCTTCTCTAAATGTTTGATAGAATTCGCCTTTGAAGCCTTCTGGTCCTGGGCCTTTGTTTGTTGGAAGATTTTTAATCACAGTTTCAATTTCAGTGCTTGTGATTGGTCTGTTCATATTTTCTATTTCTTCCTGATTCGTCATGGCAGGTTGTGCATTTCTAAGAATTTGTCCATTTCTTCCAGGTTGTCCATTTCATTGGCATAGAGTTGCTTGTAGTAATCTCTCATGATCCTTTGTATTTCTGCAGTGTCAGTTGTTACCTCTCCTTTTTCCTTTCTGATTCCATTGATTTGAGTCTTCTCCCTTTTTTTCGTGATGAGTCTGGCTAATGGTTTATCAATTTTATTTATCTTCTCAAAGAACCAGCTTTTACTTTTATTGATCTTTGCTATCATTTCCTTCATTTCTTTTTCATTTATATCTGAGCTGATCTTTATGATTTCTTTCCTTCTGCTAACTTTCTTTTTTGTTGTTGTTGTTGTTCTTTATCTCATTGCTTTAGGTGCAAGGTTAGTTTGTTTATTCGAGATGTTTCCTGTTTCTTAAGGTAGGATTGTATTGCTATAAACTTCCCTCTTAGAACTGCTTTTGCTGCATCCCATAGCTTTTGGGTCGTCGTGTCTGCATTGGCAAGAAACACAAGAGAAGGAAAAGACCTACAATAACAAACTGAAAACAATTAAGAAAATGGGAATAGGAACATACATATCAATAATTACCTTAAATGTAAACGGATTGAATGTTACCACCAAAAGACACAGACTGGATGAATGGATACAAAAACAAGACCCATATATATGCTGTCTACAAGAGACCCACTTCAGACCTAGAGACGCATACAGACTGAAAGTAAGGGGATGGAAAAAGATGTTCCATGCAAATGGAAATCAAAAGAAAGCTGGAGTAGCAATTCTCATATCAGACAAAATAGACTTTAAAATAAAGACTATTAGAAGAGACAAGGAAGGACACTACATAATGATCAAGGGATCTATCCAAGAAGAAGATATAACAATTGTAAATATTTATGCACCCAACACAGGAGCACCTCAATACATAAGGAAAATAATAATAGCCATAAATGGGGAAATTGACAGTAACACGTTCATATTAGGGGACTTTAACACCCCATTTTCACCAATGGACCGATCATCCAGAATGAAAATAAATAAGGAAACACAAGTTTTAAATGATACATTAAACAAGATGTACTTAATTGATATTTATAGGACACTCTATCCAAAAACAACAGAATATACGTTTTTTTCAAGTGCTCATGGAACATTTTCCAGGATAGATCATATCTTGGGTCACAAATCAAGCCTTGGTAAATTTAAGAAAATTGAAATTGTATCAAGTATCTTTTCCGACCACAACGCTATGAGACTAGATATCAATTACAGGAAAAGATCTGTAAAAAATACAAAGACATGGAGGCTAAACAATACAGTACCTAATAACGAAGTGATCACCGAAGAAATCAAAGAGGAAATCAAGTAATATTGCACATTCAGATGCTGTCTAGATCACTAGACTTTGGTGACTCAAAACATTCTACAGGAACTTCATTTAAAATTATTGTACAACATTATTTATTGACTCATTTTAAATTTTTTTTAATTTAATGCAACACAATGATAAACATCTTTGTAAAAAATAGTTGTCTAAATTCTTTGCTTTGTTCACACTGATTACTGAATGTGTAATTTCTCAGGAAAAGAAAGTATGGGAGGACCTTCAAGATGACGGAGGAGTAAGACGTGGAGATCACCTTCCTCCCCACAAATACATAAAAAATACAACTACATGTGGAACAACTCCTACAGAACACCTACTGAATGCTGGCAGAAGACCTCAGACTTCCCAAAAGGCATGAAACTCCCCACATATCAGCGTAGGGCAAAAGAAAAATAAAACAGAGACAAAATAATAAGGACAGGACCTACACTTATGGGAAGGAGCTGTGAAGAAGGAAAAGTTTCCACACACTATGAAGCCCCTTCACTGGTGGAGATGAAGGGTGGGCAGAGGGGGAAGCTTTGGAACCATGGAGGACAGCACAGAAACAGGGTGCAGAGAGCAAAGCAGAGAGATTCCCGCACAGAGGATCGGTGCCAACCAGCATTCACCAGCCTGAGAGGATTGTCTTCTCACCCACTGAGATGGGTGAGGGCTAGGAGCTGAGGCTTAGGCATCAGAAGTCCCAGGGACAGGACTTGGGTTGGCTGCATGAACACAGCCTAGAGGGGACTCGTGTGCCACAGCTAGCTGGGAGGGAGTCCAGGAAAAATTCTGGAACTGCCTAAGAAGCAAGAGACATTGTATTGTGGTGCATGAGGAGAGAGGATTTAGAACACTGCCTAAAAGAGCTCCAAAGATAGGTGTGAGCCACGGCTATCAGCATGGACACCAAAGACGGGCATGAAACGCTAAGGCTGCTGCTGCAGCCACCAAGAAGCCTGTGTGCAAGTACAGGTCACTATCCACAACTCCCCTCCCGGGAGACTGTGCAGCCAACCACTGCCGGGGTCCCATGATCCAGGGACAACTTCCTTGGTAGAGCAAATGGAGTGCCTCAGGCTGTTACAATGTCATGCTGGCCTCTGCCACCGCAAGCTTGACCCCCATTCCCTACCCATCCTTCCCCTTGGCCTGAGTGAGCCTTAACCCCCTAATCAGCCGCTACTTTAACCCCTCTTGTCTGGGTGAAGAACAGACTCCAGAGGGTGACCTACATGATGAGGCAGTGCCAAATCCAAAGCTGAACCCCAGGAGCTGTGCAAACAAAGAAGAGAAAGGGAAATTTCCCATGCAGCCTCAGAAACAGTGGATTAAATTTCCACAGTCAACTTGATGTACCCTACATCTGTAGAATACCTGAACAGACAATGAGTCATCCCAAAATAGAGGCAGTAAACTTTGGGAGCTACTGTAGACTAGGGATTTGCTGTATGTGGGTGACTAGTTTCTGATGTATATGTTTATCTTAGTTTAGTTTTTAGTGCTTGTTATCATTCGTGGATTTGTTTATTGGTTTGGTTGCTCTCTTCTTTTATTTTTAAGTACATTTTTATATTTTTATTTTAATAATAATTTTTAAACTTTTTATTTTAATAATTTTATTTATTTATTTATTTATTTACTTACTTACTTACTTACTTATTTATTTTCTCCCTTTCTTTCTGACCCATGTGGCTGACAGGTTCTCCGTGCTCCAGGCGGGTGTCAGGCCTGAGCCTATGATGTGGGAGAACCGAGTTCAGGACATTGGACAACCAGAGATCTCCTGACCCATGTAATATCAATCCATGGTGAGAGCTCTCCCAGAGATCCCCATCTCAATGCTAAGACCCAGCTCCACTCAATGACCAGCAAGCTGCAGTGCCAGACACCCCATGCCAAACAACTAGCAAGACAGGAACACACCCCCAACCATTAGCAGAAAGGCTGCCTAAAATCATAATAAGGTCACAGACATCCTGAAACACTCCACTGGACATGGTCCTGCCTACCTGAAAGATAACATCTAGCTTCATCCACCAGAACAGAGGAACCAGTCCCTTCCAGCAGGAAGCCTATGCAACCCACTGAACCAACCTTACCAACTGGGGGCAGACACCAAAAACAATAGGAATTACGAACCAGCAGCCTGAAAAAAGGAGACCCCAACTACACTAAGTTAAGCAAAATGAGAAGACAAAGAAACACACAGCAGATGAAGGAGCAAGGTAAAAACTCACCAGAACAAACAAATGAAGAGGAAATAGGCAGTCTACCTGAAAAACCATTCAGAGTAATGATTGTAAAGATGATCCAAAATCTCAGAAATAGAATGGAGAAAATACAAGAAATGTTTAACAAGGACCTAGAATAACTGAGGAACAAGCAAACAAAGATGAAAAACACAATAAATGAAATTAAAAATTCTCTAGAAGGGATCAATAGCAGAATAACTAAGGTAGAAGGACGGATAAGTGACCTGGAAGACAAAATAGTGGAAATAACTACCACAGAGCATAATAAAGAAAAAAGAATGAAAAGAATTGAGGACAGTCTCAGAGACCTCTGGGACAATGTTAAATGTACCAACTTTTGAATTATAGGGATCCAGAAGAAGAAGAGAAAATATATGAAGAGATTATATTTGAAAACTTCCCTAATATGTGAAATAGTCAATGAACTCCAGGTAGCACAGAGAGTCCCATACAGCATAAATCCAAAGAGAAACACGCCAAGACACATATTAATCAAACTATCAAAAATTAAATAAAAAGAAAAAATATGAAAAGCAGCAAGGGAAAAGCAACAAATAACATACAAGGGAATCCCCATAAGGTTAACAGCTGATTTTTCAGCAGAAACTCTGAAGGCCAGAAGGGTGTGGCAGGACATATAAAGTGATGAAAGGGAAAAACCTGCAACCAAGATTACTCTACCCAGCAAGGATCTCATTCAGATTCGATGGATAAATTAAAACCTTTACAGACAAGCAAAAACTAAGAGAATTCAGCACCACCAAACCAGCTTTACAACAAATGGTAAAGCAACTTCTCTAGGCAAGAAACACAAAAGAAGGAAAAGACCTACAAACAAATCCAAAACAGTTAAGAAAATGGTAATCAGAACATACATATTGATAATTACCTTAAATGTAAATGGATTAAATCCTCCAACCAAAAGACATAGACTGGATGAATGAACAGAAACAAGACCTGTATATATGCTGTCTAGAAGAGACCAACTTCAGACCTAGTGACACATACAGACTGAAAGTGAGGGGATGGAAAAAGATATTCCATGAAAATGTAAATCAAAGAAAGCTGTAGTAGTAATACTCATATCAGACACAATAAACTTTAAATGTTGTTTTTTTTTTTTGTTTTTTTGATTTTTGTTTTTGTGGTATGCGGACCTCTTACTGATGTGGCCTCTCCCGCTGCGGAACACAGGCTCTGGACGCAGAGGCCCAGCGGCCTTGGCTCACCAGCCCAGCCGCTCCACAGCATGCAGACACAATAGACTTTAAAGACAATCACAAGAGACAAGAAGGACACTACATAAATATCAAGGGATCAGTCAAAGAGGAAGATATAACAATTGTAAATATTTATGCTTGCAACATAGGAACACTTCAGTACATAAAGCAAATGCTAATAGCCATAAAAGGGGAAATTGATAGTAACATAGTCATAGTAGGGGACTTTAACACACCACTTTCAGCAATGGACTGATCATCCAAAATGAAAATAAATAAGGAAACACAAGCTTTAAATGATACATTAAACACATGGACTTAATTGATATTTATAGAACATTCCATCCAAAAACAACAGAATACACAATATTCTCAAGTGCTCATGGAACATTCTCCAGGATAGATCATACCTTGGGTCACAAGTGAAGCCTTGGTAAATTTAAGAAAATTTGAAATCTTGTCAAGTATCTTTTCCAACCACAATGCTATGAGCCTAGATATCAGATACAGAAAAAAAAAAACAAACAAACAGTAAAAAATACAAACAAATGGAAGCTAAACAATATGCTACTAAATAACCAAGAGATCAATGAAGATATCAAAGAGGAAATAAAAAAAATACCTAGAAACAAATGACAATGAAAACACAATGACCCAAAACCTATGGGATGCAGCAAAAGTAGTTCAAAGAGGGAAGTTTATAGCAATACAATCCTACCTCAACAAACAAGAAAAATATCAAATAAACAACTTAATCTTACAACTAAAGCAATTAGAGAAAGGAGAACAAAACAACCCCAAAGTTAGCAGAAGGAAAGAAATCATAAATATCAGATCAGAAGTAAATGAAAAAGAAATGATGGAAACAATAGCAAAGATCAATAAAACTAAAGGCTGGTTCTTTGAGAAGATAAACAAAATTGATAAACCATTAGCCAGACTCATCAAGAAAAAGAGGGATAGGACTCAAATCAATAAAATTAGAAATGAAAAAGGAGAAGTAACAATGAATACTGCAGAAATCCATCAGAGATTAGTACAAGCAACTATATGCCAATAAATTGGACAACCTGGAAAAAATGGACAAATTATTAGGAAAGAACAACCTTCTGAGACTGACCCGGGAAGAAATAGAAAATATAAACAGACCAATCAGAAACACTGACATTGAAACTGTGATTAAAAATCTTCCAACATACAAATGCCCAGGACCAGATGGATTCACAGGCGAATTCTACCTGATAATTAACATTTAGAGAAGAGCTAACACCTATCCTTCTCGAAATTTTCCAAAATATAACAGAGGGAGGAACACTCCCAAAGTCATTCTATGAGACCACCATCACCTTAATGGTGTTACAGGCAAAGATGATACAGAAAAAGAAAACTACAGGCCAATATCTCTGATGAACATAGATGCAAATATCTTCAACAAAATAGTAGCAAACAGAATCCATCAGCACATTAGAAGGATCATACACCATGATGAAGTTAGGTTTATCCCAGGAATGCAAGGATTCCTCAATATATGCAAATCAATCAATGTGATACACCATATTAAAAACTGAATGATGAAAACCAAATGATCATCTCAATAGACGCAGAACAATCTTTCAGCAAAACTCAACACCAATTTATAAAAAAAACTCTCCAGAAAGTAGGCATAGAGGGAACTTTCATCAACATATTAAAGGCCATATATGACAAACGCTCAGCAAACATCTTTCTCAATGGGGAAAATCTGAAACCATTTCCACTAAGATCAGGAACAAGACAAGTTGCCCACTCTCACCACTATTACTTGGCATAGTTTTGGGAGTTTTAACCACAGCAGTCAGAGATGAAAAAAATAAATAAATAAAAGGAATCCAAATGAGAAAAGAAGAAGCAAAACTGTCACTGTTTGCAGATGACATGATACTATACATAGAGAATCCTAAAGGTGCTACCAGAAAACTACTAGAGCTAAGCAATGAATTTAGTAAAGTAGCAGGATACAAAATTAATGAACAAAAATATCTTGCATTCCTATACACTAATGATGAAAAACCTGAATGAGAAATTAAGGAAGCTCTCCTATTTACCATTACAACAAAATAATAAAATACCTAGGAATAAACCTACCTAAGGAGACAGACTACCTGTATGCAGAAAACTCTAAGGTAAATGATAAAAGAAAATAAATGATGAAAACAGGTGGAGAGATATACCATATCCTTGGATTGGAAGAATCATCACTGTGAAAACGACTATACTACCAAAAGCAATCTATAGATTCAATGCAATCCCTATCAAACTACCACTGGCATTTTTCACAGAACTAGAACAAAAAATTTCACATTTTTGTGGAAACACAAAAGACCCTGAATTGCCAAAGCAATCTTGAGAAAGAAAAACGGAGCTGGAGGAATCAGGTTCCCAGACTTCAGACTACACTACAAAGCTGCAGTAATCAAGACACTATGGTACTGGCACAAAAACAGAAATATAGATGAATGGAACAGGATAGAAAGCCCATAGATAAACCCACACACATATGGTCACCTTGTATTTGATAAAGTAAGCAAGAGTATACAATGGAGAAAACACAGGCTCTTCAATAAGTGGTGCTGGGAAAATAGAACAGCTACATGTAAGAATGAAATTAGAACACTCAACACCATACACAAAAATAAACTCAAAATGGGTTAAAGGCCTAAATGTAAGGCCAGAAACTATCAAAATCTTAGAGGAAAACATAGGCAGAATGCTCTATGACATAAATCACAGCAAGATCCTTTTTGACCCACCTCCTATAGAAATGGAAATAAAAACAAAAATAAACAAATGGGACCTAATGAAACTTCAAAGCTTTTGCACAGCAAAGGAAACCATAAACAAGACTAAAAGACAACCCTCAGAATGGGAGAAAATATTTGCAAATGAAGAATCTGACAAAGGATTAATCTCCAAAATATACAAGCAGCTCACGCAGCTCAATATCAAAAAAACAACCCAATCCAAATATGGGTTGAAGGCCGAAATAGACATTTCTCCAAAGAAGATATACAGATTGCCAGCAAACACGTGAAAGGATGCCTAACATCACTAATCATTAGAGAAATGCAAATCAAAACTACAATGGGGTATCACCTCACACCAGTCAGAATGGACATCATCAAAAAATCCACAAATAATAAGCGCTGGAGAGGGTGTGGAGAAAAGGGAACCCTCTTGCACTGTTGGAAACAATGTAAATTGATACAGCCAATATGGAGAACAGTATGTAGGTTCCTTAAAAATCTACAAATAGAACTGCCATATGACCCATAAATCCCACTACTGGGCATATACCCTGAGAAAACCGTAATTCAAAAATGGTCATGTTCCACAATGTTCATTGCAGCACTATTTACAAGAACCAGGACATGGAAGCACCCTAAGTGTCCATCGACAAATGAATGGATAAAGAAGATGTAGCACTTATATACAATGGAATATTACTCAGCCATAAAAGGAAATGAAATTGAGTCTTTTGTAGTGAGGTGGATGGACCTAGAGTCTGTCATACAGAGTGAAGTAAGTCAGAAAGAGAAAAAAATATACCATATGCTAACACATATAAGTAGGGTCTAAAAAAAAAAAAA
>RJWK010011054.1:0-42634 GCA_004363435.1 Platanista minor
TTGTGGCCTCTCCAGTTGCGAGCACAGGCTCCGGACGCGCAGGCTCAGCGGCCACGGCTCACGGGCCCAGCCGCTCCGCGGCATGTGGGATCTTCCCGGACCGGGGCACGAACCCGTGTCCCCTACATTGGCAGGCGGATTCTCAACCACTGCGCCACCAGGGAAGCCCTATATATATATAATCTTACCTTTCTTGCTCTGTCCAACCAGTTCAAGTCATCCCTTCTCTCTCGGAATATTGCTGAACTCTCCTGATCCCCTTCCTCCTTCTGTCCTTCACCCACAGCTACTTCTAGCACAGCAACCAGAGCGATCCTTTTATATATTAAGTAAGATATCATTCTTAAATCGTTAGTCTTCCAATAGCTTTCTGTTTCACTCAGCGTAAAAGCCATAATCTTTAAAATAGCCTCTATGGCTCTGAATAATTTAGTACTTCTCTGACTGTATTTTCTACTACTTTCTCCCTTGGTCGCTCAGCTCCAGCCACACTGACTTGATACTTTCTAGACCAAACCAGACTCTCTCCCACCTCTGAACCTTTGCAGTGGGTGTTTCCTCTGCCTGGAACACTCTTTCCCCAGATTTCTCTGTGCTGGACTCTCTCACCTCTTTCAGGTCTCAGTTATTTAGCTTCCTGCTAACTCCAATGACAAATTAAAATTGCAAACTCTTCATCATTCTTCCCTGACTTTTTTCTCCAAAGCACTTATCACCATCAAACATGTTACATATGCTATCTATTTATCTATCTATATCATCTATCTACCTATCATCTATCTATCATCTATTTCTGCCTATTTTATAATACCTATCTACCTACCTACCATCTATCTACTACCTCTCTTTGTCCTCCAGCTAGACCACACTCTGGGACAGCAGGGTGGTCACCCCTGTGTTGCCAGGGTCTAGAACATTGCTGACACTGTAGATGCTCAGAAAGACTTGTTGACTGAACATTAACTGAATGAATAATGTATGCTGATTTACATTAGCATGTGTTGACTTAAAAAAATATATGCACAATGTGAGAGTTGCGAGTTAAGTTTTATTTGGGGCAAAATGAGGACTGCAGTCCGGGAGACAGTGTTTCAGATAACTCTGAGAAACTGCTCCAAGGAGGCGAAGGGAAGGAGCCAGGATATAGGAGTTTTGCAACAAAGAGCAGGTAATTGGGAACGTCAAAAGATTATTATTAAATAAAGAAACCAGATATCTCAAGTTAAGGAATTAGCGCTTTTCTATGTATAGGAAGATGTAAGAGTCGGGGCTAACTGAAATCATCACTTTGATATGCACCTTAGCTATCTGGGGCCTGTATTTTCACATCCATAGTTTCCTTAGTGCTCACCACGGGAGTGGTTGCAGGCTGGTGACTGCTAGATGGCAGGTATTCTTTTCAGCTTACGTTGGTGGGCTGCAATTACTGGTGACTGTGACATCCTTTGTTTATCGATATGACAGGAAATATTCCACTTATAAATACTCCATTCCATTTATAAATATTCCATTTTTCAGTCCCTCGTCTTGGTCGGAAATTGGACCAATGTTTGGGAGACATTTCATGACCAAATTTTGTCCCACAGCACTGGGAGGCTCATCCAAGATCAGGCAAAATTTCTTGTTGATATGCCATTCCAGGTGTTAATTTTTGGATTAGGCCTGTTTAATCATCAGATTAAAGATTCTCTGGATCCTCTATCTTACTAATCTATTATGATCCAGGAAATGTTTTCCCTTGTTGCATCTTCCTATATCTAGAGTTGCACTATTACAATTATTGATTGCATACAGAACTATATATTTGATCAACTGCTTCAAGTCGCCTAGTCATCATTATTTTTGTTGGAGGCTCAGTCACACATTTAATAATAAAAAAAACAATAATCTTGTAAAACAGGCAAAATACAAATAATGTAGTTAATAACATTAATAGAGTTATAATATTTAAACCAAGAGCTTCCCACCCCAAACCAGTTTTCTACGAGGTGGTCAAGACTTTGGAGTGGGTCACTTAAGGCAGAAATCTGTTTTTTCATATGGTTAATTAAACGTGTTATATTAGAGAACACAGCATTCAGTTTGAATTGTGGCACAAGTAACTCCCTGAGATGTTGTAAGGATGTCAAGGGCCACATGGTTTTGTAGCACCGCTTTTCTCAACATACAGACCTAAGAATTCAGTATGCTAGTAGCCTGGTTACTATCATCTGGTACTGTAAGAGACAACGATCTTATAAAATAGACAGGATAAGTAATGCAGCTAGTAATATTGACAAAGTCATAATGCAGCAGGGAGACACAATCATAAACAATTTGGAAACAACAAATTAAAACAATTAGTATAAGTAGTTGTAATCCAGTTGCAATAAACCATCAAGTCCATAGGAGAGCCAGCCAGAGAAGCCAAATTCTGGCAGGATCAGGTAGAGCAAAAAAGATAAATGTTTTATCTTTGTTTACGAGGGTATACTTTATCAACTTGTAGATCATAGCATAAGAGAAAAGGTTTTTATGAAAAACAAAGATTAAAGTTAGTATATTTCCCAGAGTCATAAAGTTATAAATCATATTCATCAGTTCATTCAGTCCCATGCAACTGATTCCTGTTGATTTGGATGAAGTAATCGGGTTTTCCGTCATTTGTTACATAGTTCAGTGGTAGTATCTAAAGGTCATTAGAAACTTATGTTTGTTTAAAAAGTTCCTTTTGAGTCACCTCAAAATTCTTCATTTTGTAAAAGCATCAGGACAAAACTTAAAATAGCATGGTTAAAGATTTGAGTACAACGCAATTAGTAGGAAACTTGTATATTTCTGTGACATATAACATTTTAGAATAACTAGAATTATGACATTATATCAAGACATATGAATGTTAGGGATTTCATATAAATTTTGGAATATCTATATTAATAATAATATGTATCCATACACTATAACGAAAGTTTCCTCTCCAATCACTTGACAATGTTTCTGAAGTAGTTAAACATACCAAGTAAACTTGGTTTAACATTCATCTCTGAGATGTCTTAGGGTGCTCCTTCGAAGCATCCCAGTGTCAGCTGGAAGCTAAGAGAGCTTTAGTTAGATTTTTGTTTTATAGGTACCAATAAAACAGCTGTTTATGAGAGTGCTCTAAATTTAATTTGTTAGTTTCTCCAATTTAAAAGGATCTATCATTTGGCCATTAATAAAATACATATTAATAGTGATTCAAACCAATAAGATGCAAGAGGCTTCCCCGTAAGAGTGTAGGGGAGGATGTCACCTAGGTAAAATCTGGAGAGTTTCCTCTCAAGAAATAGCATGGCAGAGGCCAGGTTTTCAAAACACGTGCACACACATTCACACAGAACGTCCTGGGAACATCAGATAGAACATTTACATCTCAAAGACACGGGATGAGAAATGCAAGTTTCCCCCTAGAAGGCCTTTGTTTCAAGTCAGAATTCTGAAAAGATATTTTTATCAAGACAGCTTTTCAACCTTAATTTAACTTAACTGCATACACAATAAAAAGATCCTCCTCATTTTTAGGGTGAGAGTTCCCTTAATTTCCAATTAAGTAAATACTAATTGATACAGAGGCTCATAGGTCTGGATGGTTAACTCAAATGCCTTAGCAAATGCCAATGGAGTTACTCTATCATTTCCTCTTTTAGAAGCTTCTAGATACCAATCAAAGTAAGCATTCCATTCAGTCTGTTTGATCTTATGGCTGGCTTTTTTTTTTTTCTAACTGTGTGCACAAAAATAGCAATTTTTGGAATATCGAAGAACCCCAATTTGGCCATTTAGGTTGAGTTCTCTTTTAGTATAATTTCCCCAATTAACTAGGTACTTGTAAGTATGAGCCCCGTACTTGTTGTACATGAACCTGGCTGGAGTTAGTCAGAGGTTGGTTTTCTTACGCCCCTGTTTTTGTGTTTGAGAGATTCTATCTCTCATTTTAAGTTGAATTTGTCAAGGATAAAATTTACTAGTGAAATTGTGTGGGGGGCAAGTATGCTACTTGTGAGCTTAGCTCAGCTAGGAGTCACCCCAGAGTCATTTCAGCCCTCTTACGTGTCTCAGTTCTCCCTTCGGTGGTCTAAGACCACCATGGGTGCTCGGATAACTGAATGGCCAATTCTTATCCACGACCCCTGGACGAGCAAGTGTTTTAATTAATGAGTGAGTGTCCGTATGGGACCACTGCACGGTGTGAGGACTTTACCTCCACCACTTCCGTAAATTTCTTAGTCCCCTGAGAAAGCTGTAACCGGCTGGGAGGAGACTTGTCCCTTTTCTTTGGAGTAAAGCTCTCATGTAATATCTTCACTTTTATCCTGACAAATTCTATTAAGGCAGCAGAATTGAGGAAAAGCGTCAGATCAGCCTCTTACCTAACCACTCAGTGCAGACCACTCAGTCTTCTACAACTGAGTGCGCCCTGGTATCTTTCAACTAGGCCCCCCAGTATCTTTCACCTGGAAGGGGGCAGGTACCTCCTGCACTGCCAGATGAAACTCAGGGTCATCAAATAACACGGAAGATCCAAGAACCAGGAGAGACTTACCCAAATTTGTATGGACTATCTGAGAGGCGGATGGGCGCAAGCAGCCCCTGCTGGTACCAAGGCTCTGGTTCCTTGCAGAGTTCAGGAGAAAGAGAAAAGTCCACTCTGGGTCCCTTCGTGGTCACCATAACTGTTGACTTAAAAAATATATATATGTACAACGTGAGAGTTGTGAGTTAAGTTTTATTTGGGGCAAAATGAGGACTGCAGTCTGGGAGAAAGCGTTTCAGATAACTGAGAAACTGCTCTGATGAGGCGAAGGGAAGGAACCAGGATATAGGAGTTTTGCAACAAAGAGCAGGTAATTGGGAACATCAAAAGATTATTGTTAAATAAAGAAACCAGATATCTCAAGTTAAGGAATTTAGCCCTTTTCTATGTATAAGAAGATGCAAGAGTCGGGGCTCACTGAAATCATTCCTTTGATATGCACCTTAGCTATCTAGGGCGTGTATTTTCACATCCATAGTTTCCTTAGTGTTCACCATAGGGAGTGCTTGCAGGCTCTTGGTTGCTAGATGGCAGGTATTCTTTTCAGCCCTGAGTTTCCTCAGGGCTCACCAGCTCACGTTGGAGGGCCGCAGTCATTGGTGACTGTGACATCCTTTGTTTATAGATATGGCAGGAAATATTCCATTTATAAATATTCCATTCCATTTATAAATATTCCATTTATCACATACTAGTGATTTGGCTTCTGACATAATTACCAATCTTTTGTGATACATGCAAACAGAATTCTGGATTTTAAGAGTAATGTTTTGTTGATTAACTGATTAAAAATCTTTTAGGTGAGATAATTTATTCCAGTTGGCTAGTGAAGATCACCTAAAAGCATCAAAATTGTCCTCCAGGCTTCCTTGAAGCCAGTTGTTACAATATTGTTTTTTATTTCTCCCTCATTCTGGGGAATATGCTATTAAACAGTTGAAATTCTATACTGAGAAATGACTACAGGGTAGAGAAAAATTTCAAGAAGTACAAGGAAACAAAATAGTAAAGGATACAACATTTAGGACATTATCCATCTGACGTGCAATTACGAGTGACTTTTATTTTATTTTTTTATGTCTGTACTTAAAAATTTTTTATACAATAAATATAAATATTTGAAAGGATTGCACAACTAAACTATTTTTTTTTAAATAGGAAAAAGATATATATCACGCTTTAACAATATGTTTTCAGTTTCTATGGATAAACATGTATCTATTGAGAGAAGAATAGATGTAGTGCCAGATTGCAAGGGCCCAAAGTGCCCAAGCCTTTTTAAAATAATAGGCTCAGAGTCATTAGTTCATCCATTCATTCACAGAAAAATATTCAGCACCTACTAGGTACGAGGCACTATGTCAGGCACGGGGGATATAGCAACAAACAAGACAGCAGGTCCTTCAGGGCCTCTGCATTTCTTAAATTTATGCCGCTACCCTGGAGCATGATCCAAATATGCTCTGCTGTAAATGCTAACACTGAATTCATGGAATTTATTTTTTGGAAGGGAATACAGACAATGATAATCCAATAATAAATGAGTGAGTTACAGATTTTGCTAAAAGCCATGAGGGTTGGGGGCGTCACAAGACCAGTGAGGGGTCATCTAAGCTGGGGCCTGAAGAATGAGGCTGAGGCAGCTTAACAAGAGTATTTCAGGCAGAGGGGAAGAAAAAGGAGGCCAGGAAGTGTGGACTATAGTGAGCAAGGAGCAGAATTCAATGTCAGAAAGGTAGCTGGGGCCAAATCATGTAGGAACTGGGCTGTGGTAAGGAGTGTGGATAACACTCTGAGAGCAGTGGGGCTATGAGTGGTTTTAAAAAGGGCCTACTCTCTTTATCTACACCATCTGATTCTGTTTTAAGTTCTCTCTGGCCACTGAAGGGAGATAATGTAAAGGGATGAGAATGGAAAGAGAATAATCTGTTGGAAGTTTTTGGTTGCAGACCAGGCAAGAGATGGAAATGCAGATGGGTATATTCAATGCTAAATAGCTAGATTTGGGACACATTTGGATGTTCAGAGATCTTGCTCATAGATTAGATATGGTGGGTGAGGGATGTCTGGGGTTCAGAGGGTGATGGGGTATGGGTGGGTGAAGGAAGAGAGTTAAACTAAGGATGACTTCTAGATCTTTGATTGAGCAACTGGGTGCATAGGAAAGACTGGGGGAGAAATTGGCTTTGAGAGGACTAAAATAATTTGTTTTGATCATGTTAAGTTTGAAATGCCTCTTTCCATCCAAGTGGAAATATCAAATAGGCAGCCAAAAACATGAACCTGGAGTTGACAAATGAAGTCTAGACTGGAGATTCAAACTTGGAGTACATCAGTATATCGGTTCTTTTTGCACCAGTGTATGGATGCATGGGAGCACTTAGGGGACAAACTGTAGATACAGACAGGGCCCAGGACAAAACCCTGAGGCACACAAACTTTAAAGATTTGGCAAAGGAGGAGATAGCAGCAAGAGTGTTGGAGAAAAAACAGACCTTGAAGTAGGAGGAAAGTCAGGGATGTATGTTATCACGGGAGCCAAGAGAAAACAACATTTAAAGGATGCAGGATTGCTAAGCTGTGTCCGGTCCTACTCAGAAGTCAAGTAAGATAATGTGACCATCAGACTTGGTGCCTTGGTCAGGGTCTCAGTGAAGTGGTGAACAAACCATGTCAAGCTGCCTGGATGTTGTTCTTAGCTTCATCCCACACAGCCTAGGGCTTACCTGAGTTCCAGGTGGTTTGTTGAGTCTACTCAGGTAGCCCAGATGTGTAACTCCTCTGATTCCCTGAGGATCTGGTCTGGTCCTCCCTCTTTGCTTTGAGGAAGTTGAGTAATCATGAACATACTCAGTCGAAAAAGAGAACGTAATATGCTCCATGGGGGCTGGACATCTCTGGTACTACTCTAGTGTGTTACAACTTCTAGATGGAAGAAGCTGAGGATCAGTGGGATAAAGATGGCCAAAAACTCTTTAATATTCCTCCCACTGAGAGGTGGGGTCTGTTACCCTTCCCTTGAAACTGGGGGTTCTGTGGCTGTCTTGACAGAATATAGCAGAAGTATAAAAGTGATGTCGGGCCACTTTCCAGTCCTGGCCTTAAGAGATTAGCACTTTCTACTTCCTTTCTCTGGGAATACTTGCATTTGGAGCCCTGGGACACCACGTAAGGAGTCTGACTACCCTGCTGGAGAGATTACATGGAGACCCCCTAAGACTACCAGGAGGACAAGAAGAGCCCAGCTGAGCCCAGCCTTCCAGGCATGTGAATGAAACTGTCTTGTATCTTTCAGATCAGCCCAGCTGTTAGCTGAATACCACCAATGATCCTATTTGATGTTCATGGGGTAGAATTCCAAACCCACAGAGTCAAAAGATATATAAAAATATGCTTATTGTCTTGAGCCATAAAGTTTTAGGGTAGGTTGTTATGCAGTAATAGATAAGAGGAGCCCTAGAAGGCCCCTTGGGCATTTAGGTCAGTTGTCCTTAAGCAGAAGACCCACTGTCCTTTGCACAAGAACAAAACTGTTTCTTGGGACTTCCCTGGTGGTTCAGTGGTTAAGAGTCTGCCTGCCAGTGCAGGGGACATGGGTTTGAGCCCTGATCCGGGAAGATCACACATGCCGCAGAGCAACTAAACCCATGTGCCACAACTACTGAGCCTGTGCTCTAGAGCCCAGGAGCCACAAATACTGAAGCCCACGTGCCTAGAGCCTGTGCTCCGCAACAAGAGAAGCCCCAACTCTCCACAACTAGAGAAAGCCCACGCAGCAGCAAAGACCCAAAGCAGACAAAAAATAAATAAATTAATTAAAAAAATACTGTTTCTTTGTTGCTATTTGAATTATTCATTTTTATTTGGTGTTAGTCACATCTTTTTTTAGCATACAAGAGGAAAAAAAAGAGAAAACATTTAAGAAACTGTCAAATAGCTAATAAACAGAATTTTTAAGTGAATGTGGAGAATAACCTAGTTTACCTTCTTCCCATAGGTCTGCTATTGTCTAACTCCTTACACCTGCAGTGCAATCACTCATGTTCATAATGCTGACCTTGATTTTCTGTACTTTGATTTGGAATCTTATTTTAGTGTTAAGTGTTGCATAGGTGATACCGCAGGACAATGATGTAATTGATGGGAAAGTGCCAAGAGACACAGTTAAAGGATGGAAAGCTTGTTTCATTGCAAAAGACAGAGAAATTTACCTCTAAGCATGTAACCATAGGAATTAGACAGTGCACCCTGCTCCCAGGCACAGGGTTAGGCTTTCCAGATCCCCAAGTTTCCCATGGGGACTTCAAAGAAGCATCAGCATGGTCTGAGGATTTCACTGGGTTCATACTCAGGTTTTGTTTGCCACTTTGTTTGTCTTTGTCCTCTTGGCCAGGGCTAGGACTATGGTGAGGGGAGTGAAGCAGCCAGGGCACAACATTTAAGGACACACTCACTCTCAGGGGTGTGCAAATGCAGGATCAGTGCCTGAGTGTGTGAGCGCGTCCTCAAATTTTCCACCAGGGCATCTCATTCACCTCACCCAAGTCCTGTCCCTGCTCCCAGCCTCTCCCATCTGTTCTGGATTTCCTGTATGCCGATCCCCATACCAGGTCCGTGTAACTGATGCACAACTCCAGCATATTTCTTTTTTATTTTTTGAATTTTATTTTATTTTTTTATACAGCAGGTTCTTATTAGTTACCTATTTTATACAAATTAGTGTATATATGTCAATCCCAATCTCCCAACTCATCCCACCCCCCACCCCACCACCACCCCACTTCCTCCCCTTGATGTCCATACATTTGTTCTCTACATCTGTGTCTCTATTTCTGCCTTGCAAACCAGTTCATCTGTACCATTTTTCTAGATTCCACATACATGCGTTAATATACAATATTTGTTTTTCTCTTTCTGACTTACTTCACTCTGCATGACAGTCTCTAGGTCCATCCACATCTCTACAAATGACCTAATTTCATTCCTTTTTATGGCAGAGTAATATGCTATTGTATATATGTACCTCTTTTCTTTATCCATTCGTCTCTCGATGGGCATTTAGGTGGCTTTTGTGACCTGGCTTTTGTAAATAGTGCTTCAATGAACATTGGGGTGCATGTGTCTTTTTGAATTGTGGTTTTCTTTGGGTATATACCCAGTACTGGGATTGCTGGTGGTAGTTCCATTTTTCGTTTTTTAAGGAACCTCCATACTGTTCTCCATAGTGGCTGTATCAATCTACATTCCCACCTCCAATATATTTCTGAGTGATAGCTTCAGCACTGGGTGAAATTGAGGTCAATTTCCCAGGCATCTCTGGGTACTGAGAGCAGAACCAGGCTTTAAGTTTGCTGGAAGTCCATTTCTGCAAATTAATTTTTCTAATATTATAGTTGGCTGAATATTTGATTTAAGTAGCCTTCCCCACCATAGTGGAAGACAAAGAATGAACTGTGCCTGAGATGCTCATTGTTGTCCACAGATAACCTTTACATGATGGGACAAGTTATTAAGTGAACTTCCCTGCTGAGTCTGTTTCTCCAGGCCCCTTAATGTCTTGCTTTAGTTTTACAGAATGCCCTTGTTACTTGCTATTGCAGTTACTATGGTGCATGAACACACCCTTCATCTTACTCTTAGGAACCTATTGGTTTTTAACAATTTGCTTTTTCTCCATGGTAGACTAAGCTGTGAAGTGAATTTCTATACTAGATTGTAACCATTTGCTAAAAGAGACACCTTTAGATTCCAGTATAATTTGGTGTGCTATCACAAGAACCTTAAAGCCTGGGAAGAGGTTGTGTTTTTGACCTTGAAACTGTGGCTGAAATAGCATTGTTTTAGCCTTTGACTTTTGTTTTTTGTTTTTTGTTTTTTAAGGAGGAAACCAGGTATGTGACAAATCAGGCAACAATAGCAATCAGGAGTAAATTAAATCTTAAAAAATATGAAATAGGAGATTGGGATTGACATATACACACTACTATATATAAAGTAGATAACTAATAAGAACCTGCTGTATTGTACAGAGAACTCTACTCAGTATGCTGTAATGGCCTATATGGGAAAAGAATCTTAAAAAAAAAAGAGTGGATACATGTATATGTATAACTGATTCACTTTGCTGTATACCTCAGACCAACACAACATTGTAAATCAACTATACTCCAATAAAAATAAATAAATAAATAGAATGGCAAAAAAAAGAAATAGTAAAAATACGAAGAATGAAATAGGACTAATAACTGATGGAGTTAATCAGGCTGGAAAAAGTTAGGTCACATTAAAGAATAAGGTGTTTTATTAGCTTTATGGCATAGCAAGCTTTCTCTTTTTGTTAACACACATCTGCAAGGCATTAGCTATGTGATTAGAAATCTCAGTCTTTTCTGTACTTTAGATTTACATCTATTCTAATTATTCTTCAATCAATTTAAATTTGTGAGACTGACGATCCTTATAGAAGTAGTGCCTTGTCATGAGATCTGAAGCTAAAAATACTACTCTCAGGGGCTTACTCATTTATACTCTAAAACTCAAGAAGGTTTATGTTATGAAAAAAGAAGTTTTCTCTCCTTCCTATTCATACTCATTTGGTAAATACTTTCAAAAGGGAAAAATGTAAAGTAATTTGGGCTTCTGCATTATAGATACTCTGAAGAGTACAATTAAGTTCAGAACAAAACATTAATTACTGAGATGTCTGTAAGTTGAGTCACCCCTGATCATTGGTGAGAAGCATACCTTGAGTTGGCCTATAATTTGCCTCCGCTATTGGCTTGCTTTCTGTGCTATAAAGAATTTCAACTCTAATTACATAAAGTATAGCATTTTTCTCTTACTTATCCAGTATCACATTTTGCCCTCACCTGCTGCCCTAAAAACTCCTCATCCTACTCTTGATTATCTTAATTTACTTAGAAAGTGGCACAGATGATGTGAAGATGCATGTAATTGATTAATGATAATAAGCCTATTCTGAAAGTTGTCTGTATCATAAGCTTGATACTATGCAGGTCTTTTTTCTTTTACGATTTCTTAAAAAATTTTTTATTGAGGTGTAATTGACATAAAACATTACATCAGCTTCAGGTGTACAACATAATGATTCGACATTTGTATGAACTGCAAAATGATCATCACAATAGGTCTAGTTAACACGCATCACCATACATGGTCACAAAAAATTCTTCTTCTTGTGATGAAAAACTTTTAAGATCCACCAGAGGGCAGACAGCAGAAGCAAGAAGAACTACAATCCTGCAGCCTGTGGAATGAAAACCACATTCACAGAATGATAGACAAAATGAAAAGGTAGAGGACTATGCACTAGATAAAGGAACAAGATAAAACCCCAGAAAAACAACTAAATGAAGTGGAGATAGGCAGCCTTCCAGAAAAAGAATTCAGAATAATGATAGTGAAGATGATCCAGGACCTCGGAAAAAGAATGGAGGCAAAGATTGACTAGATGCAAGAAATGCTTAATAAGGACCTAGCAGAATTAAAGAAAAAAACACCTAGAAAAATTAAAGAACAAACAGAGATGAACAATAAAATAACTGGAATGAAAAATACACTAGAAGGAATCAACAACAAAATAACTGAGGCAGAAGAATGGGTAAGTGACCTGGAAGAAGACAGAATAGTGGAATTCACTGCTTTGGAACAGAATAAAAAAAAAAGAATGAAAAGAAATGAAGACAGCCTAAGAAACCTCTGGGAAACATTAAACACACCAACATTTGCATTATGGGGGTCCCAGAGGAGAAGAGAGAGAGACAGGACCTGAGAAAATATTTGAAGAGATTATAGTCAAAAACTTCCCTAACATGGGAAAGGAAATAGCCACCCAAGTCCAGGAGTGCAGAGAGTCCCAGGCAGGATAAACCGAAGGAGAAACACGCCAAGACACATAGTAATCAAATTGACAAAAATTAAAGACAAAGAAAAATTATTGAAATCAACAAGGGAAAAATGACAAATAACATAAAAAGGAACTCCCATAAGGTTAGCAGCTGATTTCTCAGCAGAAACTCTACAAGCCAGAAGGGAGTTGCACAATATATTGAAAGTGATGAAAGGGAAAAAACTACAAATAAGATTACTCTACCTGGCAAGGATCTCATTCAGATTCGATGGAGAAATCAAAAGTTTTACAGAGAAGCAAAAGCTAAGAGAATTCAGCACCACCAAACCAGCTCTACAACAAATGGTAAAGGAGATTCTCTAAGTGTGAACCACAAGAGAAGAAAAGAATTTACAAAAATAAACCCAAAATAATTAAGAAAATGGTAGTAGGAACATACATATTGATAATCACCTTAAATGTGAGTGGATTAAATGCTCCATCCAAAAGACAAAGGCTCACTGAATGGATTCAAAAACAAGATCCATATATATATGCTGTCTACAAGAGACCCACTTCAGACCTAGGGACACATACAGACTGAAAGTGAGGGAATGGAAAAAGATATTCCATGCAAATGGAAATCAAAAGAAAGCTGGAGTAGCAATACTCATATCAGATAAGAAAGACTTTAAAATAAAGACTGTTACAAGAGACAAGGAAGGACACTACATAATGATCAAGGGATCAATCCAAGAAGAAGATATAACAATTATAAATATATATGCACCCAACATAGGAGCACCTCAATACATAAGGCAACTGCTAACAGCTATAAGAGAGGAAATCAACAGTAACACAATCACTTAACACCTCACTTACACCAACGGACAGATCATCCAGACAGAAAGTAAATAAGGAAACACAAGCTTTAAATGACACAATAGACCAGATAAACTTAATTGATATTTATAGGACATTCCATCTGAAAACAGTAGATTACACTTTCTTCTCAAGTACACATGGAACATTCTCCAGGATAGATCACATGTTGGGTCACAAATCAAGCCTTGGTAAATTTAAGAAATTGATATCATATCAAGCATCTTTTCGACCACAATGCTATGAGATTAAAAATCCATTATAGGGGAAAAAAACATAAAAAACACGAACACGTGGAGGCTAAACAATACACTACTAAATAACCAAGAGATCACTGAAGTAATCAAAGAGGAAATCAAAAAATACCTAGAGACAAATGACAATGAAAACACAATGATCCAAAACCTATGGGATGCGGCAAAAGCAGTTCTAAGAGGGAAGTTTATAGCAATACAAGCCTACCTCAAGAAAAAAGAAAAATCTCCAATATACTATCTAACCTTCACCTAAAGGAACTAGAGAAGAAGAACAAGCAAAACCCAAAGTTAGTAAAAGGAAAGAAATCATGAAGATCAGAGCAGAAATAAATGAAATAGAAACAAAGAAAACAATAGAAAAGAGCAATGAAACTAAAAGATGGTTCTCTGAGAAGATAAATGAAATTGATAGAACTTTAGCCAGATTCATCAAGCAAAAGAGGGAGAGGACTCAAATCAATAAAATTAGAAATGAAAAAGGAGAAGTTACAACAGACACTGCAGAAATACAAAGCATCATAAGAGAACACTACAAGCAACTCTGTGCCAATAAAATGGACAACCCAGAAGAAACAGACAAATTCTTATAAAGGTATAACCTTCCAAGACTGAACCAGGAAGAAATAGAAAATATGAACAGACCAATCACAAGCACTGAAATTGAAACTGTAATTAAAAATCTTCCAACAAACAAAAGTCCAGGACCAGATGGCTTCGCAGGTGAATTCTATCAAACATTTGGAGAAGAGCTAACTCCCATCCTTCTCAAACTCTTCCAAAGAACTGCAGAGGAAGGAACACTCCCAAACTCATTCTACGAGGCCATCATCATCCTGATACCAAAACCAGACAAAGACACTACAAAAAAAGAAAATTACAGACCAATATCACTGATGAATATAGATGCAAAAATCCTCAACAAAGTACTAGCAAACAGAATCCATGATCAAGTGGGATTTATCCCAGGGATGCAAGGATTCTTCAGTATATGCGAATCAATCAATGTGATACACCATATTAACAAACTGAAGAATAAAAACCATAAGATCAGCTCAATAGATGCAGAAAAAGCTTTTGACAAAATTCAGCACACATTTATGATAAAAACTCTCCAGAAAGTGGGCAAAGAGGGAAGCTACCTCAACATAATAAAGGCCATATACAACAAACCCACAGCAAACATCATTCTCAATGGTGAAAATCTGAAAGCATTTCCTCTAAGATCAGGAATAAGACAACGACGTCCACTCTCACCACTCTTATTCATACATAGTTTTGGAAGTCCTAGCCATGGCAATCAGAGAAGAAAAGGAAATAAAATGAATATAAATTGGAAAAGAAGACGTAAAATTGTCACTGTTTGCAGATGTCATGGCACTATACATAGATAATTCTAAAGATGCCACCAGAAAACTACTAGAGCTAATCAATGAATTTGATAAAGTTGCAGGATACAAAATTAATGCACAGATATCTCTTGCATTCCTACATACTAACAATGAAAGATCAGGAAGAGAAATTATGGAAACAATCCCATTCACCATTGCAACAAAAAGAATAAAATACCGAGGAATAAACCTACCTAAGGAGGCAAAAGACCTGTACTCAGAAAACTAAAAGACACTGATGGAAGAAATCAAAGATGACACAAACAAGTGGAGAGATATACCATGTTCATGGATTGAAATAATCAATATTTTGAAAATGACTATACTATCCAAATCAATCTACAGATTCAATGCAATCCCTATCAAATCACCAATGGCATTTTTTATAGAACTAGAACAAAAAATCTTAAAATTTGTATGGAGACACAAAAGACCCCCAAATAGCCAAAGCAGTTCTGAGAAAGAAAAATGGAGCTGGAGGAATCAGACTCCCTGACTTCAGACTATACTACAAAGCTACAGTAATCCAGACAATGTGGTACTGGCACAAAAACAGAAATATAGATCAATGGAACAGGATAGAAAGCCCAGAGATAAACCCACACACCTATGGTCAACTAATCTATGACAAAGGAGGCAAGGACATACAACGGAGAAAAAACAGTCTCTTCAATAAGTGATGCTGGGAAAGCTGGACAGCTACATGTAAAAGAATGAAATTAGAACACTCCCTGACACCATACACAAAAATAAACTCAAAATGGATTAAAGACCTAAATGTAAGGCCAGACACTATAAAACTCTTAGAGGAAAACATAGGAAGAACACTCTTTGACATAAGTCACGGAAAGATCTTTCTTGACCCCACCTCCTAGAATAATGGAAATAAAAACAAAAATAAAGAAATGGGACCTAATGAAACTTAAAAGCTTTTGCACAGCAAAGGAAACCATAAACAAGATGAAAAGCCAACCCTCAGAATGGGAGAAAATATTTGCAAACGAATCAATGGACAAAGGATTAGTCTCCAAAATATATAAACAGCTCATGCACCTCAATATTAAAAAAACAAACAACCCAATCCAAAAATGGGAAGAAGATCTAAATAGACATTTTTCCAAAGAAGATATACAGATGGCCAAGAGGCACATGAAAAGGTGCTCAACATCACTAATTATTAGAAAGATGCAAATCAAAACTACAATGAGATATCACCTCACACTGGTTAGAATGGGCATCATCAGAAAGTCTACAAACAACAAATGCTGGAGAGGGTGTAGAGAAAAGGGAACCCTCCTGCACTGTTGTTGAGAATGTAAATTGATACAGCCACTATGGAGAACAGTATGGAGCTTCCTTAAGAAACAAAAAATAGAACTACCATATGACCCAGCAATCCCAGTAGTGGGCATATACCCAGAGAAAACCATAATTCAAAAAGACACATGCACCCCAATATTCATTGCAGCACTGTTTACAAAAGCCAGGTCATGGAAGCAACCTAATGCCCATCGATAGACAAATAGATAAAGAAGATGTGGTACATATATACAATGGAATATTACTCAGCCATAAAAAGGAGCGAAATTGGGTCATTTGTAGAGACGTGGATGGATCTAGAGACTGTCATACAGAGTGAACTAAGTCAGATAGAGAAAAACAAATATCTTTTATTAACGCATATATGTGGAACCTAGAAAATTGGTACAGATGAATTGGTTTGCAAGGCAGAAACAGAGACACAGATGTAGAGAACAAATATATGGACACCAAGAGGGGGAAGCAGTGGGGGGATGGTGGGAAGAATTGAGAGATTGGGGTTGACCTGTATATGCTAATATGTATAAAATAGATAACTAATAAGAACCTGTTGTATTAAAAAAATAAATAAAATTCGAAAAAAATAAAAGGAAAGACTTTTAAGATTTACTCTCTCAGCAAGTTTCAAATAGGCAACACAGTATTAATAACTATAGTCACCGTGCTGTGCATTACATCCCCAGGACTTATTTCTTTTATGATTTCTGTGTGTGTGTGTGTTTTTCAGAAATCTTTTCTTAGCAAAAGGTCATAAAAATTCTATATTTTCTTCTAAAATTTTTCAAGTTTTGTTTTTCATATATACGTCTTTAATATACTAGAATTAATTTTTGTTTATGATGTAGCATAGGCATCCAAATTTATTTTTCTCCCATGGATAGCAAGTTGTTCTAGTATATTTGTTGAAATATTCATCCATATTTTCTCCCAGTTATTTGCAATTACACCCCTCCCATGTATCAGGTTTGCATAGAAGCATGGGTGTATTTCAGAATCCTCTATTCCAATTTGCTAATCCCCTTACCCATACCACAGTCTTAATTACTACAAGTTTAAAAGAAGCTTTGATAATTGGTAGTATTTGTTCTCCTACCTAGTTCAGAATCATCTAGGCTATTCTTGGCTTTTTGCTCTTCATAAAAATTATAGAATCAATGTATCAAATTTCATGAACAACTTTGTTGATATTTTCGTTGGAACTGCATTTGATTCACTGATTAATTAGGAGATTCTCCTCATTTTGAACATTGTTTATCCCTTTATTTATTCATGTGTTTTAAATTTCTGCATAAAGTTTTGCAATTTTCTCCATATAACATCTTTACACAGTTCACTGTAAATGAAACCTTCTGTAAATTTTATTTTCTAATCCAATATTATTCATGTAAATGAATGTTAACTGATTTCAGAATGTGGATCTTGTATTTCACAATTTGGCCAATCTTTTTAACAGTCTTAGTAATTTATTCATATATTTTCTTGTATTTTCTATATTAACAATCATATCATGTACAATAAAGGACAATTTTATCTCTTCCTTTCCAGTTCTTATTCCTCTCAATATTTTTCTGGATTTAATGTTCTGGCTAGTATAACTGCAGGATACTAATTCGCTGTCTGAATAGTAGGGATCCCTGCCTTGAAATTGAATTTATAGGGAAGGTTTCTAAAGTTTTATTATTAAGTATGATGCTGGCCATAGGTTTTTGGTAAAAATATTATCAGGTAATCAGTAAAATTGCTGCAATCCTATGAAAGGTGTAAAACAGCAGGGTTATTGGAATAAGCTATGATCCTCAATTCACAACTGGTCCTGAGGCTATAATTGATATTCATCATCACACTGCTCTCTACCCCATTCTAAAGTCTGTTCATGCTAGACAGTGTTTAAACAAGTCTAAGTTGCTTGCCTGGTCAATGACCCAGATCTTCATCCCTTAGAGATCTGAGCCTTTGTCTATTTTTATTTTTATTTTTAACACCTGTGGACCATAGTTGCTGAGATTTGCTATTTAGTATGATCACAAGGCACAGAAATAGCCCAGGGGATTCCCTGGTTTCCAGACACTCCCCTTTCTGTTCCTATTGTATAGTATCAATCCTGGATCTTTATTGTAATCAGGGTCAATAACTCCCACCTTGACTGTGATCCTTTCTTTGGCTACTAGTCCACTGGAATGAGGAGTCAGTATGACTGACTGGATGTCATAACTTCTGGTTCACGCTGCATCCTTTGCTGGAAGCTTCCCCTTCCCTGTGAACCAGAAGTTCCCAAGCTGATGCTAAGTTTTTGGAGAGAAGAAGCAAGTGGGTCACTGAGAAGAATGGTGACAGGGCCCAATCCTACTTCCACCTGTTGGTTTCAGATCCATGCATTCTAGTTATTAGAGATGAAGCCTCCTGATTGCCACTCTGGCCTTGGTGCCAAGAGAGTAATTATTTCTAATTTGTCTCTGATGATTAAGTGCCACCATTTGGCCCCTGCCATCCTCAAATCCTATCAACACCACAGATATAGTGATGTTATAGTCTGGAGCACTGTTCCACTCAGTATCTCCTTTGATTTTAACCCACAGAGGACGACCATTGCCTAGCTTCTCAGTGAGTCTGGTATGCCTGTCGCCTATTGCCTAGCTTCTCAGTGAGTCTGGTATGCCTGTCGCCTGTGCATTCTATCTTTGGCCATTGCTGGAGAATACACTCAGGTGGTGAGTTCTCCAGCCTCACTAAATCCATCCTAATATTCTCACCTCTCAGAACCCTCTGACTCCTCCATTGCATACTCTGCTCGGACAATTCAGTATCTCTGCCTCATTTACTGTAGACCATTATCATGTTCAATATCCAAGGAGCCATACCAGGCACATTTTTAGACCAGTCTCAGGTGATTTTGTCAGAATATTAAGCTCCCAAATCACAGGAAAAAGCTCTTATATCAATCAATTCTTCTCTATCACAGCTATATTTTTTGTCTCCTAATTCAAAATCTCAAAGATCCATTGTCAAATGTATTCTCCAGGTGCCTATTTGTACACATGCTCAGGTCCTACAATTCTAAGAGCATGTTTCCTTGTTCCTACCAGAGCAGGGACTACTTTCCTTGGGCTTCACAACCTAATGTGAAGGTGGTACTGGAAGGTGGGTTAGCTCTTGAGGTGGACAAACTTGATCATGTGATGTACCTGCCTCAGGTGTGGTCTTTGCTGATCTCCAGGTGAGAGGAGGCTGTTCTCTAGAAAGAGGGAGGATGTTACTTCTTCCAGTGCAGGGAAATTCAAAGGATCATAGGGATACAAGGTTCTTAGGTCTTTCTACATCCAGTTCTCAAGGGCTCACTCTTATCCTATCAGGTCCCTGCTTTAGACATAGGAGTCCACCACAGACCTCTTGTAGCTCTGTGTCTTTAACAGCAAATCCTGAACCTAATTTTCAATACAATCTGCCCTGTGGTTGTATTTAAAGCCAGTCAACCCCACAATCCTTATTATTCCCATTCCCCCACTACTGTTCAAGGGCAGAAACCAATGGTTCACCTTTTACCCATATCTCATTTCCATCTGATATGGCGGAGTCATACGACAGAGATGCTGATCGTAGGTGAGTCATTAGTTCCAGAGCCCAATCCTGAGGTCTTGCTTCTGATAGCAAATCCTGATGCCAATTCTCTTAGGTTAATTTCTTCCAGAAAGTAGAGCCTTGGCATACAGTCTTGCATTTAGGAAATGGTAGTTGAGAGATGATTCCATGGAGCTGGTGTGAGTTTCAAAAGAATAAAACAGGTGGAGGGAAAGGCAAACATAAAGGTTTATTATCAAGGAGCCACTGCTGTGGGCATCTAGAACACAATCATACAGTCCTTCCGCCTAGTCAGTAGAACGCAACTAAAATCGTGCACTGGGGCATGGAAGGGTGGTGAATTTTTTTTATTAAACTCCCATCCCCCATGCCTCAGAGATGACTGATTTTGTACTTGACCCTGAAAGTGAGTGCCTCCTTGTCTTTTGTGCCTCTAGGCACCTTACTTATCTCATCCTTATCCCAGCCCTGCCTCCCACTCTGTTAATATATCAAGTTGTGTCTGTAAAGCAGACAATACTGTATTTTTTATTATTAATACATCAATGAATTCAGAGCAAGAAATTAACACCTACTAAATGTTTTTTTGGGGGGGGACTGTCTCCACTGTCTTTTCTTTCTTTTTTTTCATTGAAATATAGTTGATATACAATATTGTGTTAATTTCTGCTCTATAGCAAAGTGATTCAGATATATATACATATTTAATATTCTCTTCCATTGTGGTTTATCATAGGATACCGAATATAGTTCTCTGTGCTACATGGTAGGACCTTTTTTTTTTTTTTCTCGGTATGCGGGCCTCTCACTGTTGTGGCCTCTACCGTTGCGGAGCACAGGCTCCGGACGCGCAGGCTCAGCGGCCATGGCTCACGGCCCCAGCCGCTCCGCAGCATGTGGGATCTTCCCGGACCGGGGCACGAACCCGTGTCCCCTGCATCGGCAGGCGAACTCTCAACCACTGTGCCCCCAGGGAAGCCCGGTAGGACCTTTATTAAAAAATAATTTTTATAACTTTTTTTTTTAATTTTAAATTTATTTATTTATCTATTGGCTGTTTTGGGTCTTCATTGTTGCGCATGGGCTTTCTTTTAGTTGCGGCGAGCGGGGGCTACTCTTTGTTGTGGTGTGCAGGCTTCTCACTGTTGTGCCTTCTCTTGTTGTGGAGCACGGGCTCTAGGGGCGCGGGCTTCAGTAGCTGTGGCACGCGGACTCAGTAGTTGTGGCTTGAGGGCTCTAGAGTGCAGGCTCAGTAGTTGTGGTGCACGGGCTAAGTTGCTCCGTGGCATGTGGGATCTTCCTGGACCAAGGCTCGAAACCGTATCCCCTGCATTGGCAGGTGGATTCTTAACCACTGAGCCACCAGGGAAGCCTCTCTACAGTAGGACCTTGTTGTTTATTCATTCCATATATAATAGCTTACATCTGCTAAGCTCAACCTCCCACTTCATTCCTCTCCCATCCACCTCCCCCTTGGCAACCACAAGTCTGTTCTCTCTGTCCGTGAGTCTGTTTCCATTTCGCAGATAGGTTCATTTGTGTTATATATATATATTTTTTTTTTTGCGGTACGCGGGCCTCTCACCGATGTGGCCTCTCCCGTTGCGGAGCACAGGCTCCGGACGCGCAGGCTCAGCGGCCATGGCTCACTGGCCCAGCCGCTCCGCGGCATGTGAGATCTTCCCGGACCCGGGCACGAACCCGCATCCCCTGCATCGGCAGGCAGACTCTGAACCACTGCGCCACCAGGGAAGCCCTCTGTCATATTTTTGATTCCGTATATAAGTGATATTGTATGGTATTTGTTTTTCTCAGCACCTAGTAAATGTTAAAAGATATTATATCTTTTCTGGTTTTGAGGAGGTAAACAGATGCTTTATTCAGGGGCTGGAGTGATGGATCCCAAATCAGGCAGGCCTTGAGCAAGGTTTCTGAAGAGTGGGGTTGTGGAATACAGGGAGATTCATTTTCTGCATGCCTGGGAGGGCTGAGAGAGTTGGGGTGGATCTTGAGCTGCTGTTTGTGTTTTGGTACTTGATTTGGTTTTGCTCAATAACTATCAGCAGACAGAAGCCTCTTCTGCAGTGTAGCCATTTGGAACCATTTAAAGAGAAGTAAAGCAAATGAATTACAGTGCGCTCTGAAGTTTGTGAAAATGGGATTGTACATGCATGGGGTTTAATAACTATTGAGAGGGAGAGACAATCATTGTGATTCTCCCTGGATGACAAGTATGTGAAGTGTGACATTGGCACATCCTCTCTGAGAAAATGTAAGATGTGCCCTGAAAGAGCAAGGTCAGTGGGTAAGACTGAAAGGTCCTGCATTTGGCTACACTGTCAGATCTTACTTCCTTCTCTTTTGACAGTGTGATTCTTTGCTGCTTCTCTATTGACAGGTTGGTGTAGTCCTGCCCTTCTCTTTCCCTTTTTTCAACAACATTTTCCTTTACCATGTGTTGACTTCTCACCACTATGTTTCTCTTTTTACTTCTTAAATTTCCCTCTTTCTACACTTTTCCTTTGTTTATGCTCATGAGGTACAGTGTAAGAAAAACAAGTTATTGCTGGAAAGAGTGGTAACACTGTTGTTCTCTGCTAGTCAGGCACCCTGAGAGATGTCATATTTAGAGGGAATTTGGGGTGAGGGAAGAAGAAGGTGTAATGAGTGGGGAGGAGGGGGCTCCTATGGGGGGTATCATGAAGCAAATGCTGCCTGGCCAGGGATCAAGCTAACAAGGCTGCAGCTAGACAAGCACCAAAGACAGAAATAAGAAGGGTGACATCTTAAGAATGGGGGGATAAATTTTTCAATTATATTTCTTATGCATATTAATGTTTTAGAGTTTGTCCCAGTCCTGAGGTTAAGGGGACATGTCAAACACTGTTATATGGAAGGAAGTGCAATAGGAACAACAAATTTGATTTCCTGCACAGGAGGTGGATGCCAATTGCCAACATCAAGGGCAAGACCCATACTTTATATAAGGCAAAGTATGTGCCTCTTTAATAAACATCATGTTGAAGATTCAAGAAATAAACTATATAAATGGCTTAAAAAACTTAATGACCCTAATTAAATTCAGGTGTCTTAGGAGGTTGGGTTGTAGATTGGTGAAATGAATTTTGGTGGCTTTCTAAATTGTCACCGAGATGTTGATGTTTGTGACTTTTGGTATTATTCTAAATCAGGGGTTGGCATACTTTTTCTCTGGAGGACCAGATGGTAAATATGTTTGGCTTTGCAGGCCATTCTGTCTCTTTTGTGACTAGTCAACTCTGCACTTAGAGTGTGGTGAAGGCAGCCATAGACAATATATAAATGAATGGGTGTGACTATGTTTAATGAAATTTTACGTACAAAAACAGGAGGTAGGCTGGATTTGGCTCATGAGCTGTAGTTTGTCGTCCACTGTTCTAAATTATCACTGAGTTGCTGGTATCTGGCAAAGCACTGCTAAATCACATTTGTTTTGTAGAACAGGGATTTTCAGTTTCCACCACAAGCATCTCTGGGGGCTGCATGAAAGAAAATGCAGTCTCATTTAATTTATGTTTATTCCATCACATTCTGGCCCTATTCCACTCCCACACCAGTGGTCCAGATGTTGGGACATGACAACCAGTGCTCCAAACTGACCTAAAACCACCTTTATACATTGGAAAATGGTTGACTTAAAGTGTTATGGCACAAACTGCAGCAATTGCTTTCCCCTGGGTCATAGAAACAACTGTTATTTCATCAAATAACATTTGGTTTAATACACTCAGAATTGGTAAAGAGTTAACACAAATAATAATAGTGATGATTGATGATGATGATGATAATAATGAAAACTGCTGTTAGTCATGGATTCTTTGATTTAGGGGAAGCAACAAGGTGGAGTTTGCAAACAGCATTTTTGGGTTTTGGTATAACCTTCTCTACGTAGGAAAGCTTCTGCCTTGGTGTTTGAAGGAGTCTTGCCCAGAGTTGGTGTGCAATAAATGTGTTCAGAGTTTCATTTAGGTCTTCAGTTTTGCCACTGTGAGTTTTTCAATGTTACTTAAGCTTAGAGCAGAGAAATCGGTGTATTGCCTCTGCAAAAAGAACTTTGAAGTTAAAAGTAATTGTTTTAAGGGCTAGCCCTAAATCTTTATTAAATAAATATATTTGATTGACTTACACGCTTATTGATGGCCTACTATATAAAAAAGGCCTCTGACAACTGCTGGGGGCTATCAAAATGTGAGAGACACATCCTCTGCCTTTCAGGAATTTACAGTCTATAATCAGCAATGAACGTGTGAAGTTCAGCAGGTACTCACAGCTGTACCCTTGGCTTCCCCAGGCCGGGCCAGTTTAGGGGTAACTGCACCTATAACTAACACCTACAGTTAGAAACACGATGGCTCTAATTCCCACCACCAATGCTAGACTTCTAGCCACCATTCAAAGTGTCCCACAATGATTTATTAGAGAGTGCTACAACCCCAGAGCATGCAACAGCATGGGGAAATTACCATTTCATTCTCCCTTTTTCCCCTCCTTGTGGTGTGGCTGGCTGCTGAGCCAGCCGTGACTATCCCTCTGTGATTCCTGGCACTGATTGTGCCATTACCCTCTGCCCTGGACTGTCCTGCTCTGTCAAACCACCAGTGCTGCAGATCTTGTTGGGGCATCTGCACACTTGATGCACAGCTCTTTATAAAATACTAATGTTTGTTAAATGCTGTATGCCATGCAAGGTGAGAAAAGCTGTATTTCAGAGTGCCTTCTGCGAGGAAGGTGGGGATGCCACGTCTGGGTTGGAGCTGGGCCGTGATATTGAAAGGCTGTATTGCATAATGAAGAAAGCAAGGATTCTGGATCTAACTGCCTGGGCTGGACCTGGCCCTGACAATCACAGGCTATGTAATCTTGGGCAAGTTACTTAGCCTCTCTGTGCCTTGGTTTCCTCATCTGTGAAATAATAAAAATGATAATACTCATTTCATAAGTTTGCTGTGGGAATCAAATGAGTTAATCAATGTAGAGCACTTAGAACAGCAGCTGGCACTCAGGAAGCTCTGTAGCGATGCTGTTTGCTATCATTGTTGTTGTTATTATCCCTTCAGCCCTCAGGGGTTGTGGACAGGATCTGGGGCTGAGGACCTCCAATGCTGCTATCTCTGGGATTAAGCAGTTTCATTACGTTATAGAATTATAATGCACGTGTCATTTTCTGTAACTGCCATGACTTGAGAAAAGTCGATAGGCCCAGCTTTTACACAGGTCTCTTTCAAACCTTAGAAAGACTCTAAGAGATGTTTCTTTTTCTTTTTCTTTTTTTTTAAATAAATGTATTTATTTATTTATTTATTGGCTGTGTTGGGTCTTTGTTGCTGTGCTGGGCTTTCTCTAGTTGCTGGAGCAGGGAGTTCTCTTTGTTGTGGAGCACAGGCTCTAAGCACGCAGGCTGCAGTAGTTGTGGCAAGTGGGCTTCAGTAGTTGTGGCTTGCAGGCTCTAGAGTGCAGGCTCAGTAGTTGTGGCACACGGGCTTAGTTGTTCCGTGGCATGTGGGATCTTCCTGGACCAGGGCTCGTACCCGTGTCCCCTGCATTGGCAGGCAGATTCTTAACCACTGCACCACCAGGGAAGTCCCGAGATGTTTCTATTTTTGTGTCCACTTTGTAGATAATGAAACTGAGGTTAACAAACATGCCCCGACTCATACACTTAGAAAATGGCAGAACTTGGATTCAAACCCAGATTCACTGGGCCCAGGACACTTGGCCATTGGGCAAAATGCCACACTGTTTTCTCCAGGGATATAGGGACAGCTCCTTTTCCCCATTCTTTATCCCACTTTGTAATATGCTCCCCAAGTTCTGTTACCTACTGTGTCCCATGTCTCTCAAATATTTGTGAATATATTTTGTGAATATCTCCCCATGCTCCCCTTCTTCAAGGACTTGGTCAAAGGCCAGAGGGGTGATGCTAGTGGGCCAGGCTGGTGGAGGCCAGTCTCTTTTCCTTTAGCCTGACTTCTATTTTGAAGGATGCTTAGTGGTTGTATGTAAGTAGATCCCTAAAGGGAGGAGGGGACGGGATGGGTACAGTTTGAGCTCCAGCTGGGATCTAATTCTCTCTGTACTGCGGATTTGTACTTGCTTTGGATCTTGACATGTAAAAGGTTCCCACAAACATTACACCACAGAGACTATATTTAGGCAGTTTTAATAGGGTAGCATGGCTCCATTGTATTCCTTAGGGTCCCACCAGGGAATACACATCAGTGATTAGCAAGGCTGAGTAGCTACACTGTTACTCCACTTGATGGTGATTGGAATAAGAAGACTTCTTTCTTCTCAAAAATTAATTTCTGGGTCAAATTCACAACAAACTCAGATACTTGACTTACTGTTATTTTAATTGGAGGGCATTTACTGCAGACTTCGCTCACTGTCATTTGACCTTCACCTGACTTGTGAGAGACTCTGCTGCCTGAGTCACATGCCACATCTCGGTCTGATGGAAACGTAGGCTCTAGATTTTGTTTTGCAGTGTCCCGTGCTTCTTCCATACTTCCCTCTTTTTGTATTTCTTTTCTTCACATCTTCCTTTCCCCCCTTTTTTCCCTAGAAAAACAAAGTAAGGAAACAGCTGTGAAGGTGCTTTGAAAGTTAAAGAGCTTTACAAACCTTTGGTGCTTGCAGAATACCGAGTGTCTTCCATGTCCCTGATGTCCTTGAAGTGGGAGAGGGTTATGTGGTCAGTACCTATTAAATGCCAGGCATTGCATGAGGCCTCTTGGTATATATTTTATTTAATTCTCATAATGACCTTGCAAGACTGTTATTCTTATCCTTATTCTATAGAAGAGGCATTTCAGGCTCAGAAAGATTATTAACTTGCCCCAAGCCAACAGCCAAGTAAGTGAAGAATCTGGAAGTCAATTTACACTCTGAAATCTTTGCTCATTTCACCCATTTTCCCTCGCCTTTCTAAGCTACAGTGCTCACTTATGGTGGGAAATAAGGAAGAATTATCCAATTCAAGTAATAAGTAACACAGACTCAAATTTGGAGAAGCTGCTCCTTCAGTTGTAATCCCAGATCCCCAATCAAACTTTACCGATTCCTCTCTCCAGCTTAGCTTTGTCAGGGCCTCTGCTACCCACATTGCCCTCTACTTTGAACTCAGGAGGTTTCTGGGAAACATTTGTTTTATCATCTCCAAAACTGGAATTCGGGACAGAAGTTTCTCTTAATAAGTCAGTTAATCACTGGAGAGTATAAGAATCGCTAATACTATGCAAATTTATGCAAATCACCCATCTGCCTTAAGGGAGATTTAAAGTAAGATGGGACCACACCTTCCAGGTGTGTAGTCTGAATGGTCGCTTTCACTTCCATATGGGGTGGGGTGAGCCCTTTTCTTTGAGCCTTACTGAGACTTGTGCAATTCTGAGTCCTTGACCCCATGTTAAGGTCTGGCCTTTTTGTACAGCATTCTCTGAAATACTGCCTAGATCATGAACAGGTTCTGACCAAGGTCAAAGACAGAGCTATATCACTTTTCAATTGGAAAAACTGCCTACTATGGACGGTCTTAGAGCTGTCAGGCATTTGGAGACTTTGTTGCAGGAAGGATGGATTCACATGAACCCGGGCAAAAGGCATCGGCTGTTGATGCTAACAAGGGTGAGAGCAGAGACTAAAATGAGGATGGTCAGTGGTGGCAAGGGACAATTTGAGGGGCTCTCTGCCCCCTAAACTCCGCCAGCCTCCCTAAACTATTGTAAACAAGAAATAAACAAGCAAAACGTGAAAACCATTCAACAGATATTTTTCGACCTTTCTACTCAAAGTGTGGTTGTCTACAGACCATCAGCATCACCTGGGAGCTTGTTAGAAAAGCAGCCTCCCAGGATCCACCCCAGGCCTACTGAGTTAGAGTCATGCTCACGTGATTCTGCACACAGCCACGAGCTGAAGGTCGGTGCAGCCAGTTTGTACCAGGAACTGTGGTCTTGAGGGCTGGGTGCAAGCCCTCTGCACACAGCACCCTATGAACAAGTGAAACTGGATGAAGCACCAAGGAAAAGAAAAAAAAAGGTTAGACTTTATTTTATTACCCAGATTCTATTTTTATTTCAGGAATTGTTAATGGGCTTTGCCAGTGATATTAAGTGAAGGATAAATGAATTAAGGGTTCTTCAAAGATAGGTGAGTTAAGGGTTCAAAATTAAAACAGTGCTGTGAGGAGGATTTCTCTGGGGAAAGCTGTGTTGCGAATCCACCTAAACTAAGCAAGAGGAAGAAGTAGGGAGTTGCTCAATTGCTTCATCTCAGATCTGAGGAAGAGACTTCCACCTGACCACCCAGAGAGCTTAGCATGTGACTCTAGTGGGTAGAAGGGTGTAGTAGCCGGCTGTCACCCACTAACCCATCCCCACTGGGAAAACAAAGGAGCCAGAGAGACGGCATGGTGAGTGTTCTGGCAGAGGTGCAAAGCTGCGGCTGTGTCTGAATGGTCACGCTGCCCTCGGGTGGAATGCGCGGATCCTAGGAACCGGGTGGATAACCAATGGCTGGGAATAATTTTAATAGGGGTCACCCAGGGGAGGTGACCATGGCAGTAAAAGGCTGTGAGATGACATTGGTGGCTGCGGTGGGCTGGGGAGGGGAATAGGGAACAGAAGCGGAGGGTGCTTGGGAATGGGCAGCCCAGCGAGCGGCATTGATGGGTAAATGGGGGTTGTAGTCAAATGAACCTTGAAGGGAGTCTCTAGAGAATTCGTAAAGATACTCAGCATGGAAATGTCAGCTCTAGATGTCTTCTAACACCAGGAAGAACAGCACTACCTTACTATATAATACTCACCAAGTAGGAATTTTCCTGCCCCTTTACTTCCCCCTCACAGCTTCAACCCTGGGTGAGACACAGGTCAGAAATAGCAGGTGAGTTCTGGGAGAAAGAATTTAAAACAGAAGATGTTAAGCAGACGCTCCTCCCCTGAGGTGCGGGAGCATCTTGCTCCTGGTCCAGCATAAGGGAGGGGTGTGTGGAAGGGAGACTTTTGGATGACGATTGATCTGTTCGTCACTATATCTGACTAGACACTTTTAAATACTGAACTGGGATTGCAGTTGGAACTTAAAATGATAGTAGATTATCTTTCTAACCTAAGCATGACCGTAAAAGTCAAGGTTAAAGGAAGGACCTGACTGGGTTTAAAGAGGCAATGGGAAAAAACAAATTTTTGTGATTAAACCCCATAAGTCTTGCTTATTCTGTGTGCCAGTTACAGTGAAGGATTAGCCGAAAAAGAAACACCTGTAAGTTCAGAGGAGCGTTAGCTAGAAGATGACTTGATATGATTCAGCCTTTGATTATTTTGGTCAGTGCCTGGAAACACATTTTTCTATGGGAACCAAACTATGTAGGTATGGGCAGTGCCTACGACATCAGCAGTTACCAATGGGTGGTCATTTTAAGGGATACAAAGAGAAGGAATTTTCAAAGAGTAAGATTTAAGCATCTGTTTTAATGTATTATATTAATCAGAATAAACTAAGTGCTGTCATAAACTATCTCAAAATCAAAGTGAGTTAAGAGAATAAAGGGTTATTTTTCACCTCACATCACAGTCCAATGTGGGCTTTAGTGGGGGTGGGTTCTGTGTTCCACAGTCGTTCAGGGACTCAGACTCCTTCTATTCGGGGGCTTTAGGTTCCTCTGGTCCTTGAGTCGGTTTCCTCCAGCCACAGACCGACAAAGAGGGGACATTCAGGATCACTGACAGTGCCAGGAATCACTTCCGTGGCACCGTCCCTTGGCCAGAGCCTGTGACGTGACCCCGCCTAACTGCAAGGGATGCTGGGAAATGTCTGGTAGCTGCGTGAACAAAGGAAAGGGGTGGGGTGGGACTCACCACTGTCTCTCTTCATAGACACCTTATGAGAGGTACAGCCCATCAAATCCATGATTTCACAGACACAGTATTGTTGCTTAGGTTAAAACTAAAGTGGTAGAGCCACTTCCTGCTGACCACATGAATCACTTGAAGGCCGGTTCCTGTGGGGAAGGAGTTGGGGTGTCCTTATCACTACAGATAAGGACACTGAAGGATGCGGTGGGGAAAATGCCGTTATGAAAACCCAGAGTGATTCAGGTGTATTCAACCTCTGTAACTTTCTGCTTAGGGCATAGCAAAAGGGGAGCAAAAATGAATTAAAACCCTCTTTCCCTTCAGGGCATTTTACTCTAATTAATCTTACAGTAAGGCTATTTAAAATGAAGCTTTCATTATTGACTTATCATCAACAGTAATTTCTTGCAGGAGAAAAATAGACTTTTCCAGAGTGGATTTTTAGAAATCAATTGGTGATTATTCTTTGTATTTCATTTTCATTTTTAAACTTAAAATTTTACTATTGAGTGATTAACAGCTATTTCTTGTGCATGGAAAATAGAATTTTTAGGTGTGCATTTTTGTTAAATGGCTATTATGCTTTGTATTTCATTTTTATTTTTATACTGTGAGAGCATTGATTTCTTTACACTGCCTTTGTCTTTATAGTCACTTTCTGTACTTGAGGTGGGTCAGAGCTGACTTTGGAGCCAGGACACCTGGGGCAGAGCCAAGTCTGCCCCTCACTAGCTGCCTGACTTTGAGCAAATTTCCTAATCTCCCTATGCCTCAGTTTTCTCATCTATAAAACGACAGCAGTAACAGTACCTACCTCATAGGATTGTGGTGAGAATTCAGTGAGGTAATATTTATAAAGCCTGGCATAGACTAAGTGCTATGTATGTTTTTGGTGTTAATCTTTGACAAGTGATACTCAATTTCCTTTTGCAGTAGTTTCCATTTGGCATCATACTTTAAAGTAAAAAAACAATAAGTCTTTTAAAAGAGAAACATTAATAAATAATAGCACAAGTCTTTGTAGTGTGTTATGGCCAGAACTGTGATGTTGGTAAGCAGATAATTCAAGTGTGGACTGTGTCTCATGTGGTGATCGATGGCTTCCTTATAAATCAGGCAGTAGATTTGACTTGGAGTTTTTGCAAATCAAACAGCAAAGAATGAAAGCCCTTTTCTAAGAGTAAGTATAGTGATTTACTATACTTATTATTGGAATAAAACCACCCTAAAACTGATACTTGAAGAGGCTTGGTTTCTGAACAAGTTGAGATATAGAACAATGCAAAAACAGGGACCATTTATTTCCTGTTTACTGTCAGAAGCCAGTAAAGGTAATGGCTTTGGCTGTACTGGTCTCATGGATTGCTAACAGCTGTGAACCCCGGAGTTAGAACTGCCTAACTGGGCTGGGGCAGGAATCCCCTGGGCGAAGAAGAGGCCCACCCAGGGGAGGCTCCAGGCACAAGGAGGAACAGAGAGAACTTGTGCCCAGCGTGAGCAGGAATACTCTCAAGAGAAAGAAAGTAGAGCATGGAGCAGAGCTTGCCTTTTCCATTTGCCCCGAATTTAACAATCCCCACTTGTCACTCCTCTTCCTCAGGGATAAGAGTGTGCTTAGGAAAAATTCCTTTCAATGAAGGGGAAAACTGTCTCTCTCTAATAAAGGCCCAAACTGCTAGGGTGCTCTGTTGTTTGGTCTCCTTTGTAATCATATGACTTACAGTGTCTGCACTTCTCTTTCTAGTATTAATTAACTACATATGGCATTAATTAACTATATATGGCATCACTCACTGGAGTCTCCTCCACGAATCTGTCCTTCTTCTTGGTGAGACTTCTGCTGCACCCACAGACAACTGGGGGGGTCAAGTTAAGGTATTTTCTCTTTATCAGGAAGAAAAAAAAAGTAGTGGAGCCCCTGCTTAAAAAAAAAATCAGTTCATGTGTGACCTTAGTTGCTGTGATGCAACTGGTGTGTGTGTGTGTGTGTGTGTGTGTGTGTGTGTGTGTTCAAATAGGAGGTAATTTTCTTATTTTTTGGCACTTTCAGATTGTAAGAGAATTTAACATTAAGCAAACTCCCAAAATTGTTCCTGAGCCTTCCTAGATATTTAGGTAAATCTCTGAAGTGAGACACAGTAGTCTTTCATTGTTAATTTCACAAACTGCCAATAATCTATTTTCCATATCTTTTAAAGATATGCTTGTAAAATGACATAGCCTATTAATTTTTAATGAATGTTTCTAGATTTTAAGCACACAAAATTATCAACTAGTAATAGCATGTGTAATTTTCTGAAGCTGAAAAACAGTAGCACAGTTATTTATTTATGCTTTGGTCTGCTAAGCTTATCATTACCAGACAAGGAAATAGCATATCATATTTTTACAAACTGTTTAACAGGAGTTATTAGTAGCAGTTCCTCACAAAGCCAGATGGTAAGTAGTTTTATTTTATTTTTGTTTTATTTATTTATTTATTTTTGCGTTATGGGGGCCTCTCACTGTTGTGGCCTCTCCCGTTGCGGAGCACAGGCTCCGGACGCGCAGGCTCAGCGGCCATGGCTCACGGGCCCAGCCGCTCCGCGGCATGTGCGATCTACCCGGACCGGGGCACGAACCCGTGTCCCCTGTGTCGGCAGGCGGACTCTCAACCACTGCGCCACCAGGGAAGCCCAGTAGTTTTATTTTTTTCAAAAGTTTGCTTTGGAAATGAAAACACTATTGCTTTATACAAAATTACTTTTGCAATATGGGAATTTTGATTTTAAAAAGAGACATTGTCTCTCCATAGCCCAGTGGTAACATTTTTAAGATTCTAATGACATACTCAGGAAACATTCTTAAATCAGTTAAGTGTCTAGCGCAGTAATGTTTTACTCTGTGTGGCCTTAGGAAAATGATTTCACATTTCTATTTTCTACTTGTCATTGAAGAAACAGAGATCGTGGTAATCTATTAACATCTTTGAAGCTCTCGGGATAAAGAATATGCTAATTATTCTTTTGATATTATAATATTTATACTTTATTTAAATATGACTTTTGAATTAGACCAGTCCATTCTGTTGAAATAATGACAAATTTGGAGATATGACTGGTGTGTCTTTGGGACACAGTATTTCCATGTCCTATGTAATCTCAAAATTTCCCTGTTCTTGTGATAATAAGATGGCAGCTTCATTTTTAATGACCACGCTACACTGTAAGGCACTGTTGACTCTTTTCTAGAGATTATATCATTTCATTGTTTTGGTTAACATTAGATTTGAAAAAATTGCAGCTCTAATTTTAGCTGTGGGGACAAATATTTGTGTTGTTGGTGATTAACAAGACTTCTGAAGGTCAGATATAAATACATAAACTCTACTGCAATATTAGTTTGCATTTCCTCTTTTTTGGTAAGGGTGTGGAAGAAGCCAGAACAAAGTATACCAAAAAGGGAATGATAGTTTGAAAGAATAAAGTTGTAATTTAGAAAAGGTAATTTCGAAAGATACCTTGAGTAATGCATATGCAATATGGAAAATACTGGTAATGCAGAAAAAAAAACAATCACTCAAATGTTTTATTACTTAAAGACAGTGTGTTAACAATCCTGAGAATATTCCAAATCTGGTTTTCTAGTGCACTTTCGTTTTACATTGTTGTGATTGTACTATTGATACTATTTTATATGCTGTTTTTTTCATTTACTATTACAGCATAAGCAATTTATAAATTGTCACAAACTTCTCACAAACTATTTTCATTGGCAACATAATCTATTATCAAATGGTTTAGAATAACAGATCATTTACCCATATTAGTGTGATTGGTGCTCTGATATTTACTGAGTTTGGGAAGTTTATCCTCTCTGCCTCATTTATTCTCTCCTCCTCTCTGCTTAGTCTGCTAAACAAAACTAAGACTTTGGTGCATTTACTATAAAAGTTCTAAACCTGCCTGAGCAGGACTTCTGGTTCCAAAAGACAGAGCAGCATAAAACTCAGATGCAACATGGTAATTACATTATTTAATTATGAGACAGATATGTGCACATTTCTCTGTAAAGTGGATTTGTTCAAACTCAGTAGCTTCTGGATCCTAGGAGAAATTGAAACATTGTCTCTTGAGAAAGTGTGTGCTTCCGGCAACAAAAATGAAAATAAACAAGTGGGACTACATTAAACTAAGGAGCTACAGCACAGCAAACAACAAATTGAAAAGGTAACCTACAAAATGGAAAAAAAAAAATTCACAAACCATATATCTAATGAAATTAATATATAAAATATATAAATAACTCATGCAACTCAATAGCAGAAAAAAGCAAATAATTCAACTTAAAGGTGGGCAAAGGACATGAATAGACATTTTTCAAAAGAAGGCATATAAATGGCCAAGAGGTACATGAAAAGATGCTCAACATCACTAATCACCAGGGAAATGCAAATCAAAACCACAATGAGATACCACCTCACACATCTTAGAATGGCTATTATCAAAAAGACAAGAAATAGCAAGTGTTGGAGAAGGGTGGAGAAAAGGGAATACTTGTGTACTCTTGGTGGGAATGTAAATTGGAGTAGTCATTACAGAAAACAGTATGGAGGCTCCTCAAAAAATTACAAATAAAACTACCAAATGACCCAAACATCCTACTCTAGGTATATATGTAAGAAGGAATTGGGGGAATTCCCTGGCAGTCCAGTGGTTAGGACTCTGTGCCCTCACTGCCAAGGGCCTGGGTTCAATCCCTGGTTGCAGAACTAAGATCCTGCCACAAATCCATGTTCATTGCAGCATTATTCACAATAGCCAAGATATGGAAACAACCTAAGTGTCTGTCAGTTGATGAATGGATAAAGAAGTAGTATATACATACAGTGAAATGTTATTCAGCCATGAGAAAGAAGGAAATCTTGCCACTTGTGACAAGATGGTTGAACCTTCAGGGTATTATGCTAAGTGAGATAAATCCAACAAAGAAAGACAAATACTGTATGACCTCACTGAAATGTGGAACCTAAAAAAGTCAGACTCATAAAAACAGAGAGTAGAAAGGTGGTCACCAGAGGCTGGGTGGGGGGGGGGGTGGAGGAATTGGGAAGATGTTGTTTAAGATGATGTTTACAGCTAGTAGATAATATAGTGAATAATAGTCAATAATGCTGTACTATAAACTTCAAAGTTGCCAAGAGACTAGATCTTAATTGTTCTCATCACCAAAAAAAAATGATAATTATGTAACATGATAGAGGTATTAGCTACCGGCTTGGGTAGTAAACATACATAATATCTAAATGTATCAAACCAACACATATACCTTAAACTTACACAATGTTACATGATCTCAATTTTTAAAAAGTAAAAGTCCATTTTTAAAGAAAAATAAGGTGTGTGCTTGAGAGCCTCATGGTTTATGGTGGTAAATATCTGCAGCATTCCCATGCTGAGTATGATGTGGAAGACAGTACAGTATGTGGTAATTTGTGAAAACCAATTCATCTAAATGAACTTTCAGGAGTTTTTAGATTTTTCCACAATTTTACCTCTTTCCCAATAAAGGTCTAACTGTTTTTAATCAAGCTAACCATTTAGGGTCATTAATTAGGATCACTTAAAACTGAGTGTAAGGGACGGGGACGACGTTCTGTTCCGCTGCGTCTGAGGGGTGCAGCTCAGCATTGTGGAGCAGAAAGAACACTTGAAGGGCTTTCCTGACATTGACAGTCGATGATTTAAAACCCCGCTAGAATTTGTAAGTGTGTGAAGCATTCCCAGACCCTTCAACCAACTCAACAGCAGCTACTTCCCTGTGACTGGGTCCTGATTAAGGTCCTCCCAAGAAAAACTTCATTGGATCCACACTCAAGAGGACTCTGCCAGGTTTTCCTGACCCCTCTACATCGCTATCAAGTGCCAAGGCCTTAAGACTTGGGTACGTGCATTGCAACGGCAAGAGTGCCAGTGCCCACCAAAGACCCACTGGACCTGTCAGCTCCTCTGTTTCACCAACCAGACATAATAACTTACCAGCAAAGCAGAGTAAGCCAGGTGCCTCTGCATGATACCACCAGCTGATAACACACAAGAAAAAATAATTAACTTACACTAGAACCCTACCTTTTCTTGAGAAGCTGGGATTTAAAGGAGCTATTCTGAGATCTGTGCTGCTAGTAAGTGACTGATAACATAGACTGGATCAGTCCCTGAGTTCAGAGACTGGGTTGCAAGTGAGTGAAAAATAGACAACAAAATGTTGAAGAATTGCACAGAGGTGCAAGCCAAATTTTATCTTCTCCAAGTAATGGTGGTTAGACTGAGAAAGTGCTAAATCAAACCTATAATAGGGGGTTTCCCTGGTGGCGCAGTGGTTGAGAGTCCGCCTGCTAATGCAGGGGACACGGGTTCATGCCCCGGTCCGGGAAGATCCCACATGTTGCGGAGCGGCTGGGCCCGTGAGCCATGGCCACTGAGCCTGCACGTCCGGAGTCTGTGCTCCGCAACGGGAGAGGCCACAACAGTGAGAGGCCCGCGTACTGCAAAAAAAAAAAACCTGTAATAGGACTGGTTGTTTGGGTGTCTCTCTTTGTCATTGTGGCCTCTTACTGTTACATTGCTTTCTGTGTTGTCTCTCTAGGTCCTATTGTTGTCAGATAATTCACATTGCCCTGACCGTGGACAGCAATGGTTCCCTAGTTTAGAACTAGGCCATTGGTTGTACCAAACTGAACTGGTTGAGAATGAATGTTACCAAGTATTCTTAGACCGTATTAACAGAGCTGATTATTGCCCTGAGTGTTGTTATCCTGATAATCCTGCTAATAGAAGCCTTGTTCTTCCTTGGTCTTTCGCACTTGAGGGGGATCCCCAAAATCTTACCAGGTGGACCTTTGAAAAAGCTTGCCACCCATTTCTTCTGGGTCCTCAACTGGTTAGAAAAAGGATATATGACTCTAGAGTTGCTGGTTTTAACCCTGCGTTACAGTTAATCCTGATCAGAACAGACAAAACCTTGAACAAAAAAACTTGGCCAAAGCAAATAACTTCTTAAACTTAAGATTTTTTTTAAGTAAAAATCATGGAGACTCTAGAGGGTTGTATACTAGTAGCCCAAGGAGGATGGAAAAATGACTCCTTTCTATATCAGATCCAGGCTGTCACTGCTTAAATTGTTGTTGGATCTGCTGCCAGGGTCTATGCATTTCTTCTTCAGCATGAATTTAATCAGCATTCCAAGCCAGACTGTTCATCTAGAACCTGACTAATCCATATTTCCTATGTTTTGGAATTAGCTTACTCCTAAAAATCTCCACAGCCTAATTATTGACATTATTATGACACGGTAGTCCTGGAGGAGAAACCCCATACTGTGTGTACTTTCATTATATTCTAGTGATAACTTTTGTGGGAAAGCATCCTTGTAGCTGAATTCTAGATTATTCCAGTAAAACAACTAGACATTTTAATAATAAACTATATTGTTCTAAATTCTACCTCATATATTAATCATCAATAATTATATATATATATATATAAATTTTTTTCATATATAACTATTCATCATTGGCTCTATTTAGCTCATCCTCAGTGTGGGTATGACACGATCGTTAACTGGTCACTGTCAGAGAATTCACATTCAATCAGGCAACACCTATATAGGTGACATAAAAGCATGCAGAAATGCCTCTGTCTACATCTCCTTGGCTCTACATAAGCAAATACTATCCTGTCTTTGTGGTGACTGAACGTAGAACGTCCTCCCCGGCAATGGAAAAGTACCTGTCCCAGGAGATAGGTGACAAAAGAAGTTACCCAGCTTGACTCCATATATATTATGAACAGTTTAGTGGAAACATTTTTCTTAGAACTAAGAAGGTCTTACCTGACATTGGCCTCATTCTGGCCTTCACTTGTTCATAAGAATCATGGAACTAGAGTTCAGGTAAGAAACTTAGAAAAAGCAGTTGAAAACATCTCAGAGGCCACGGAACAATTTAAAAATTCCACTTAAGATTCTAGATAATCCAGTGCTTGGGTAGCAACTCAGTTTTCTCAAGGTCCCAGGTTCTTTCTATCTTTCCCCTCTGGGATCCTTATCATATTGGCTTTTTGTGCTCATAGTTCTCAATGAGTACAATGTAGCTTGTTGCTGCTCCAGACATTTCAATCCCAATCAAAGGCTGGAAGTAGGGAGCAAAAAACTTTCTCCTTTCAAGTCTGTTTCTTTTATTGGGGAAGATCTTTCTCAAAAGTCCCTCACAGATTTTTTCTTATATCTCATTACAGCAAGGATTTTTTCCATACATCCTTGAATCACAAGGCAGCCTGGGAAACCTGGCAGAGGGGAATGGAGTTGGCATTGCCTGGGTAGGGCACATTGTCTCCCCTAATAAAATCAGAGCTCTTTTAGGAAGGAAGAAGTCAGGAATGAATGGCTGTTGGTATGCAACAAATCATGCCTGCCACATGTTGTTAAAAAGTCACTTGGTAGTCTGTTTAGAACGTACCCCAGAGATCTACCCTGTATCCGCCTTATGTCTGTCATGATGGAATTTCTCTTCTGTTTTATTGCTGAATAAACCATGTGGACTGCTAAAAAAACAAAAAAACAAAACTGAGTGTAGAAGATACTGTTGTAATTTGTGTGCAGTTTTCAAATTGACATCATTGTCATTTTGACACGCTTGTGACTGTGTTGAGTACACTTGGCTCTGGTTCTGTGATTCCTATATAGATGGTTAGGTGTTTATCTTGTTCTCTAGGCGTTTTCTTCATTCTCTATATGTTATTTCCTTACAGGGTCTATCAGTCAGCCTTTTTTGTAATGATGCTGTGTAACGACATCAAAATCTCAGAGGCTTACAACGAAGTACTTTGTTCCTTGCTCATGGGTCTGTGGTGTTCCCTTGGACTCAGGTAGCATCAGGCGATGTTCAGGGCTGCTGCATGGGTCTTCTGGGGTTCAGACTGAATGCACAGTGACTACCTTAGTATATTTCCCTGTGGAAATGGCAGAAGTACAGGAGGGCAACCCAAATGCACAAACCCGTTTTAAGTCTCTGCTTGTATTACTTTTACTGATATCCCATTGAAAAAAGTGAGTCATATGGCCAAATCCAAGCTCAGGGGGTGTGGCAGTACAGTCCACACACTACCAGAATATGGCAAGGACATATAATACTACTATAAGAGAGCAAGAAATTGAGACCAATAATTATATTTACCATACAGTTTTTAACATGTTATATTTCGGGCTTAGCTATTTTTTTTCTCAATTGGTTTCCATTTTCATAAGGCAACTGGTCTTTTCTGTGCTTTTTAAAAAGTCTTTTTCATCAGAGGCTTTTCCTCCCAGATAGCTTAGCATAAGTTTTATAGGCATCGAATACTCTGCTGTTACTCCTCATAGAATGTTTGAGTTGGAAGGTACGTTAGAGTTTCAGTTCTATCACTTTGCAGATCAGAAAACTGAAGTCCAGAGAGGTTAGGTGACTGGCATAAGAACACACAGCTAGCCAATGACAATATATTTTCATGTGCAAAGTGAGGAGCAGGACATTTTAAAGTTCCTTTTTTCCTTTTGACCCTTATGTCCTATCTTATTCTAAGCCAGTTCCCAGGGCCACTTCCCGGCAGGGGTTCAGCTGGACTGCCTACTTTGGAAGTACTAAGCACAGAATAATAGGTGGAAAGGGCAGAGGGAGCACGAATGAGCCCCACACCCCCTCGCCCTGCAAGTTGGCTGGCAGGCAGTGTCCGTCCTCCCCAGCAGACGAGGCAGAACCCTGGAGTCCTGGGCTCTGGGGAAGAGGCACAGGTCTTCTGAAGGTCAGGTGGATGACCTTTCCCTGAGAACACCTTTTAAAATGGTTTCATGAATCCTCCCAGTTGCTAGGATTATAGCAAGGTGTTTTCTGTGGACACTTGGGCATGGTTTTGAAAGCCCTTGGGTGCGAGAGAGAGTCATGAAATTAGGAAGTTTGAGATGATTTGTGTATGTGCAAGTGCGAATTAGTGTGTTTCCATATTTTAACGGAGCAACAAGAGCACATCCATCTTGTCATTGTGTACAAAATTGTTAACAGGGCTTCCCTGGTGGCACGGTGGTTGAGAGTCCGCCTGCCGATGCAGGGGATGCGGGTTCCTGCCCCGGTCCGGGAGGATCCCACATGCTGTGGGGCAGCTGGGCCCGTGAGCCATGGCCGCTGAGCCTGCGCATCCGGAGCATGTGCTCCACAAAGGGAGAGGCCGCAATAATGAAAGGCCTGCGTACCGCAAAACAAAACAAAACAAAAAACAAAACAAACAAAAAAATTGTTAACAGTTTCATTTGTGTCACCTATCATCTGAGATTCCCAGTGAAACAGTAGTTCATCAACATCAGGTAATATTTATTAACAGTCTGTGTCTGTGCGTGTGTGCGTGGGTGTAAGCTCCTCAGCTTGAAGCTTAACTGCTTCATTGGTTTCCTTCCATCCACTATGGCCAGGAGCCAGCTGTGCCTACTTGTTTCATTCTGCACATATGGTGCTTTCAAATGACATTATTTACATGCAAATTTTTTTAAAAAGTCATTTTTTGGAGGAAGAACCAAAATTCAGCTGGTTGTTTTTGCTGCCGGAGAAGTTCTTTCCAATACCTATCTGCTCTTAGTGCTTTTGTTTATATGATTGTGATACGTTACAGTGATGTCAATTTGAAACAAGTTGCATAGATAGGATGATATATCACTTCTAATCATTTCTAACTTTGACTGAAAAAAAAGTTATATAAAAATTAAAATGCCCACATCAGAATTAGCAGCAGTTTACTCTGCAGCTGAGGTGATCAAGCAAATGCTCATGAACCTGATGAAAATAAGAAATCATGATTATCAGAAATGAAACCTGCAGTACAAGGGTGGAGAATTTTACTCTGTAGAAATAAAAAGTTAAATATTTTTATTATTAACTTTATATAATTATTCACAAGTTCACTGCAGAAATATCTTTATACTATAATTTATGTATCACTTTCAGTAATTTGTTTAGAAATCAACTTGGTATTTCCTTGTGTTCCTTTTTCAAAGGAATGAGATTTGTTCTTTTTCATAGTGGTTTCTAGTCCAACTGATTTCTGAGTCACTTTCCTGCAGCTGATATTTCTGACAGAATTTATAGTGCTGTCATGAATGATTTAGGATTTTTAATTGTACTTGACCACCACATGGCCAGATTGGTTAAATGACTTGAATGTGTAAAGTTGGCCAGAAATTCTGATGACTTCACTGTGGTCAGTTGAATCACTGGGAGTAAACATGGTGGCAAAGTCTTTTTTTTTTTTACATCTTTATTGGAATATAATTGCTTTACAATGGTGTGTTAGTTTCTGCTTTATAACAAAGTGAATCAGTTATACATATACATATGTTCCCATATCTCCTCCCTCTTGATACTCCCTCCCTCCCATCCTCCCTATCCCACCCATCCAGGTGGTCACAAAGCACCGAGCTGATCTCCCTGTGCTATGCGGCTGCTTCCCACTAGCTATCTATTTTACATTTGGTAGTGTATATATGTCCATGCCACTCTCCCACTTGATCACAGCTTACCCTTCCCCCTCCCCATATCCTCAAGTCCATTCTCTAGTAGGGCTGTGTCTTTATTCCCGTCTTGCCCTAGGTTCTTCATGACATTTTATTTTTTCTTAGATTCCATATATATGTGTTAGCATATGGTATTTGTCTTTCTCTTTCTGACTTACTTCACTCTGTATGACAGACTCTAGGTCCATCCACCTCACTACAAATAACTCCATTTCGTTTCCTTTAATGGCTGAGTAATATTCCACTGTATATATGTGCCACATCTTCTTTATCCACTCATCCGATGATGGACACTTAGGTTGCTTCCATCTCCTTGCTATTGTAAATAGAGCTGCAATGAACATTTTGGTACATGAGTCTTTTTGAATTATGGTTTTCTCAGGGTATATGCCCAGTAGTAGGATTGCTGGGTCATATGGTAGTTCTATTTGTAGGATTTTAAGGAACCTCCATACTGTTCTCCATAGTGGCTGTACCAATTCACATTCCCAACAGCAGTGCAAGAGTGTTCCCTTTTCTCCACACCCTCTCCAGCATTTATTGTTTCTAGATTTTTTTTTTTTTCTTTTACGCGGGCCTCTCACTGTAGTGGCCTCTCCCATTGCGGAGCACAGGCTCCGGACGCGCAGGCTCAGCAGCCATGGCTCACGGGCCCAGCCGCTCCGCGGCACGTGGGATCTTCCCAGACCGGGGCACGAACCCGTGTCCCCTGCATCGGCAGGCGGACTCTCAACCACAGCGCCAACAGGGAAGCCCTGTTTCTAGATTTTTTGATGATGGCCATTCTGACGTGTGTGAGATGATATCTCATTGTAGTTTTGATTTGCATTTCTCTAATGATTAATGATGTTGAGCATTCTTTCACGTGTTTGTGGGCAGTCTGTATATCTTCTTTGGAGAAATGTCTGTTTAGGTCTTCTGACCATTTTTGGATTGGGTTGTTTGTTTTTTTGTTATTGAGCTGCATGAGCTGCTTGTAAATTTTGGAGATTAATCCTTTGTCAGTTGCTTCATTTGCAAATATTTTCTCCCATTCTGAGGGTTGTCTTTTTGCCTTATTTATGGTTTCCTTTGCTGTGCAAAAGCTTTGAAGTGTCATTAGGTCCCATTTGTTTATTTTTGTTTTTATTTCCATTTCTCTAGCAGGTGGGTCAAAAAGAATCTTGCTGTGATTTATGTCATAGAGTGTTCTGCCTATGTTTTCCTCTAAGAGTTTGATAGTTTCTGGCCTTACATTTAGGTCTTTAATCCATTTTGAGCTTATTTTTGTGTATGGTGTTAGGGAGTGTTCTAGTCTCATACTTTTACATGTACCTGTCCAGTTTTCCCAGCACCACTTATTG
>RJWK010011055.1:0-23650 GCA_004363435.1 Platanista minor
CTCCCGCTGCGGAGCACAGGCTCCAGACGCGCAGGCTCAGCAGCCATGGCTCACGGGCCTAGCCGCTCCGCGGCATGTGGGATCTTCCCGGACCAGGGCACGAACCCGTGTCCCCTGCGTTGGCAGGCGGACTCTCAACCACTGCGCCACCAGGGAAGCCCAGGGAAAGAGTTTTTAAAGGCAAAATTTGGGGTGAGGGCTGCAGGGTGTGTGACTTTCTTCTGATTGATTGGTGGTGAGGTAACAGGGTGAGGTTCCTGGAATCTTGTGCTCAGCCTGAAGTTACCATCCTCCAGCTGGGTGGCAGACTTAGTTCCTGTAGAACTCAAAGATATATTGTCATGTTTTGAGGAGGAACTAGGACTCTGCTTTATTGCTGCACCGTTGTTTTTTGACTGCCTTTCCTTTGTTTCTGCATTCCCTCATTTCCCTAATTAATAGCTGTTTGAATCTGCCCTTTGGAACTCAGGGACAGTCTAGGAGGCCAAAGAATTTTTTCCTACAAACAAGAAACTTGGTAAGGCTTTTGTATCCAGGAGAGCCCCACAGGGTCCTATTGGGTTTCAGAGAGTGTTCAAGAGAGATCTTAAAATGCTTTACCCTCTGAAAGAGAAGAGGAGAGAGGCTGTGTATTTGGATTACCACTGAGGAGTCCAAGAGGAGGAGCGTCAGCTCACTAACAGGCCAACCTGCTCAGAGTTCCGGAGCCTTCGCTCTGCTAAGGGGCTCCAAGGGATGTATAGAGGGCTAGGTTTAGGCATGTGAGGCAGCTGTTTCCTGCCAAGGGAGAGAAGTAAGATTTAAGATGCCTCCCCACCCCCCAATCTGATTTATATGGGTACAGGTAGACTTTATTTACATTTATATAACACTATATTCTTGACAACCACTATGTGACTTGAATCATTTAAAAAATACTTTTAGGGGCTTCCCTGGTGGTGCAGTGGTTGAGAGTCCGCCTGCCGATGCAGGGGACACGGGTTCGTGCCCCGGTCCGGGAAGATCCCACATGCCGCGGAGCGGCTGGGCCCGTGAGCCGTGGCCGCTGAGCCTGCGCGTCCGGAGCCTGTGCTCCGCAACGGGAGAGGCCACAACAGTGAGAGGCCCGCGTACCAAAAAAAACCAAAAAACCAAAAAACCAAAAAAACAAACTTTTAATTGTGGTAAAGTACACATACAATTTATCATTTTAATTAATTAATTTATTTATTTATTTATGGCTGTGTTGGGTCTTTGTTTCTATGCGTGGGCTTTCTCTAGTTGCGGCAAGCGGGGGCCACTCTTCATCACGGTGCGCAGCCCTCTCGCTGTCACGGCCTCTCTTGTTGCGGAACACAGGCTCCAGATGCGCAGGCTCAGTAGTAGTGGCACACAGGCCTAGTTGCTCAGCAGCATGTGGGATCTTCCCAGACCAGGGCTCGAACCTGTGTTCCCTGCATCGGCAGACAGATTCTCAACCACTGCGCCACCAGGGAAGCCCAAAATTAATCATCTTGAGGCAGGAGATAGATGGGCCCCAGGCTGAGTAGCTGGAGTTTGCCCCCTGGGGATAGATACTCTAAGATGAAGGATCAGCTGAGCCCTGCCCAGATAAAAGATAAAGAGACCACATATTTCTCATTCTCGAAGTCAAGGAGACCTTCCGGACGACACATGCACAGAAAGGCTCCTCGGGGGTCAAAAAGGGAGGGGGCGCCACCCATAGGAGGTGATGTCAACCTACCCATAGGCCTCTTCACTAGAATCCATCTTGGCTAAGACATGTGTGTGCGTACAGGGGAGGACCCCGAGATAAACCAAATACGGACCCAGTGCCAGGCAAGCAAGATGATTGGCCAGAGGAAACCTGGAAGAGATGCCCCATATAAGTGATTCAAACTACCACAAGGGCACGACTCTCTCGCTGAGTCTGCCCATGCGAATCTATTCACACATACCCTTTTTCCTCCTAATAAACACTTTACTTGTTTCACTACTTTCCGTCTCTTTGTGGGAACTCATTTCTACAAAGCCGACAGGCCAGGGCCTTGTCACTGGTCCTCGTGGTCTAGTGGCTAGGATTCAGTACTCTCACTGCCACAACCTGACTTCAATCTCTGGCCAGGGAACCAAAATCCTGCTTCAAGCCACTATAGGCTGAGGCCACCCGGGATCAATGTTAACCATCTTTAAGTGTATTAAGCACATTCACATTATTGCATAACCACCATCCCCATCCATCTCTAGAACCCTTTTCATCTTGCAAAACTGAAACTCTATACCCATTAAATAACAACTTTCCATTCTCCCCTTGAAACCTAGCAGGATCCTGCAGGGCCTTTCCAGGTACAAAAGCTCCTCCATGTTTCTTGTTTGCAGAAAAAAGGCTTTAGTCTTCTAGGCCTTCCCTGAGGTCCAAAGAGCAGGCACAAGCAGTTTCTAACTGGGGACTGAGGGAACTGCAGAAACAAAGGAAAAGCAATTAAGCAAGAAAATTAATAACAATAGTTCAGTGATAACACAGAGTCCTAGTTCCTACAGAACAATCTGACATATCTGCAGGGTTGTTCTGTAGGAACTGAGACCCCACCCAGCTGGAGGATGGTGACTACACGCTGAGTACAACCACTAGATCCCAGACTGGTTGAAGCCAGAAGGCTGATGATTAAGATTTCTGAAACATCATCCTGTTACCTCACCACCAATCAATCAAAAGAAAGTCATGTAGCCTGCAGCCCTTACCACAAGTGCTGCCTTTAATAAAAACACTTCCCTGAAGGCCATTCAGGAGTTCAGGTCTTTTGAGCATGAGCTGCTCATTCTCCTTTGCTTGTTGTCTGCAATAAACACTGTACTTTCCTTCACTAAAACCCGGTGTCAGTAAACTGACTTTGTTGCATGGTAGGCGAGCAGACCAAAGTTCAGTTCAGTTACATCCTCCCTCCTAAGCCCCTGCAACCATGGTTCTACTTTCTGTTTCTATGCATTTGACTATTCCAGGTATATCATAAAAAAGGAATCACACAGTACTTGTCCTTTTGCTTATTTCACTTAGCATAAAGTCCTTGAGGTTCATTCATGTTGTAGCATATATCAGAATTTCCTTCCTTTCTAAGGCTGAATGATATTCCATTGTATCTCCATACCACATTTTGCTTATCTGTCATGGACCCTTGGGTTTCTTCCCCTTTGGCTATTATGAATAATGCTGCTATGAACATGGATGTACAAATACCTCTTCAAGACCCTGCTTTCAATTTTTTGGGTACATATCCAGAAGTGAAATTACTGGATCATATGGTAGCTCTATTTTTAATTTTTTGAGGAACCACCATACTGTTTTCCATAGTGCCTGAACTGTCTTACATTCCCACCAACAGCACAAGTGTTCCAGTTTCTTGAATTCCTCACCACTTGTTATTGAAACAGCACATAAAACATTGACCAGCTTAAACTGGTTTTGCTTCCTTAAAACAGGTTGTTGATTGATCAAACCTGTAGCTCTTTCACAGAGATAGCACTGCCCAAGTGCAAGAGGGGGACCCATGTTTCTAGGATGACCCCAGAACCAAGAATCTTCGATCTATGGAACTCAAAGAATAGAACTGTTGCTCCCAGAGCCACAGGCTAGAAGTCCTTCAATAAGGAAAATCCACCTTCCAAGCAGACTGAATATCTTGGTTACCACATATATGGACTGGTTAGAGACTAGCCAATCAGCTTCTGCCCCTAACCCCTTAAATTTCACCCCAATCCTGGATTAGGGAGACAGATTTGAGCCTTGTTTCCTGTCTCCTTGCCAGTCATTCTCACAATAAAGCTTTTTCTTTTCTCAAAAACTGGTGCCATAATATTGGCTTCAATGTACGAGGGTCAGCAAGCCCTTACTCGATAACATTTTCTGTTTGCTTGTTTGTTTATATTTTTGATAGTAGCTATCCTAATGGGTGTGAGGTAGAATCTTATTGTGGTTTTGATTTACATTTCTCTAGTGATTGGTGATGGTGAGCGTCTTTTCATGTGCTTATTGTTTATTTGCATATCTTTTTTGAAGAAATATCTATTGTAGTCCTTTGCCCATTTTTTCACTGAACTTTTTTCCCTTGAGTTATAGGAGTTCTTCATATATATATATATATATATATATATATATATATATAGAAAATATGTAATTTGAGAATATTTTCTCCCATTCTGTAGGCTGCCTTTTTACTCTGTTGATTTGTGTCCTTTGATGCACAGAAGTTTTAAATTTTGGTGTAGTCCAATTTATTTTTTTCTTTTGTTGCCTGTGCTTTTGGTGTCATATCCAAGAAATCACTGCCAAACCCAATGTTTTCTCCTAAGAGTTTTATAGTTTTAGCTCATACGTTTAGGTCTTTGATCTGTTTTAAGTTCATTTTTGTTTATAGTAAGAATGGCAAAAACTCTCCATTCAAATCCCTGTCCCAGGAGACTTGACCAGACTTGAACGTGACTTCTAACCACCTAAAGCTACTTCCCTGGGACACCCAGCCCCCTTTTTGAGTTCCTGTCTGGAAAAGCTCAGGGCTGTCAAAATAGTTTACTGTTTGTTCTAGCCAACACCTGAAGATAGGCCCTTGACCTCTTCTCCTTAGAGCATTTACTAAAAGAAGTTTATAATTGTGAATGTTCCTCTGTTTCTTTGAGATGTATAACTATCTCCTACAACTGAAGAACATCTTTCTCAGGGACCTGAGAGCCATTCCTTTGAAATGTAATCATTAGGAAGGGTAGGGCTCTGTCTCCCAGTCCCTCCTAACTTCAATAATTGCCAGTTAGCAGACATAGCTGCTCAAGTCACACTGACCAATCACAATTACACTGATGAACCCTTTGTCATTTGTCACTTGTGCCGCCAACTGCCGCCACTGCCGCCACTGCCACCAGTCTCCCTTTAAAATGCCCAGTCACCTCTGCCAATTCAGAATAGAGCTCAGCTCTTTCCCTTATTTTCAGTAGTAACTGAATAAAATGTTTTCGTCGCTTTAACTCATGTCTGGATTTGTTTATTGTTGATAATGGCATAAAGTAAGGGTCCAACTTCATTCTATTCTGTGTAAGGATATCCAGTTTTCCCAGCACGGGTTGTTGACTGAATCATCTTAAAAGAGCAGAGAGCTTGTCATTCAAAGGACTCTTAGGTAAACACTTTTGCAAACTGAGGAATTCTTTTGTGTGGCAAACACTTCCCTAAATTTTAAAAAGAACGCACATCTTCATATACTAGGTTTTTGAATAATGCTGTATTTCTACATAGGGGTAGTTTACAAAATGCCTTCCTGTGTAATGTTTCATTTGGCCCTGCTAAGAATCCTGGGATCAGTAAGTACTGCAGGCCTGGAACGCCATCCCCTGCCACCAGCCTCATTGTCCCCTTGCGGCAAGATCCCTGACCCCAGCCCTCTAAGGTTGGATGGAGCTGCTTATGGTCTCGTGGTTTTTTTTGTTTTAAGGCAGATCTATGGACCCCAGAAAGTGATATGAAATTGGAAACCACAAGCAGGGGTTTCATTAGGTCAGAACTAATGGTTTAATTCTATTATACCTTCAGTTAGAATAGGGTTAATAAGAAGCCATTGCTGCAAGCTGTAAACCTGGAAAGGGCAATCAGATTTATACACTATTCTGTTTTTCTATTAGAGCCCCAGACTATTACTCCTAGTCTCTGTGTTCACCCTAAGAGGATCTAGGGGGTGGGAGGAGGTATGGTGGAATGCAAGACCTGTTCTTCCTCTTGGAAAAGAAGTCCATACTTGTAGGTCAGGATGCTTATCTCCATATTCAAAACAGAAGCCTGTCAGCAACATTGTGACAGTGGGGGACACGGTCTTGCTTAATTCTGGAGCTGTCAGCTGATGGAATAGGAATCCAGCTGGGTACGTTGTCCTTGACAGTTGCCCTCATCTCTCATGGGTATGTGCTTGCGGCTGCTCAGTATTCATTTCTCATGCTGCTTGGTAAGAACACCCCCTCCCCCCAGTCTCAGCCATTAGGTTTGCAAAAGATCAACTGACCCTACTCCCAGGTCCAGAGGTGGGTTCTGATTGGCTTTACCAGTGCTTCTGAATCCCGGTTCACCTGAGGAGTTAAAAAACGCTGGACTCCACCCCCAGAGTCTGGTTTAATTGCTATGGGTTGGGCCTGGGCATAGGTTTTTGATTTGTTTTTTTAATAAACTTTACTTTTCAGAGCAGTTTTAGGTTCACAGCAAAATTGAGCAGAAAGTACAGAGTTCCCGTATAGCCTTTCTCTGCTCGCGCTCATGCATAGCCTCCCCGTTATTCACATCTCCTCCCAGAGTGGAATATTTGTTACAACGGATGACCCTACATTCATACATCATTATTACCCAGAGCCCATGGTTTACGTTGCTAGCATGCACCCCAGTAGTGAGGCCAAACAAACTGAAACATTGGAGTTTGAAGGAGAGAAAGGTTTATTGCAGGGCCATGCAAGGAGACAGGTGGCTCATGCCCACCCCCCCAAACCCCAAACTCCCCGAAAGTTTTCAGCGAAGCATTTTTTATGATTTTTTTTTTTCTCCCTAGTCTCTCCTCACCCAGACTCTTTTTTTTTTTGGCGGTACGCGGGCCTCTCACTGTTGTGGCCTCTCCCGTTGCGGAGCACAGGCTCCGGACGCGCAGGCTCAGCGGCCATGGCTCACGGGCCCAGCCGCTCAGCGGCATGTGGGATCTTCCCGGACCGGGGCACGAACCCGCGTCCCCTGCATCGGCAGGCGGACTCTCAACCACTGCGCCACCAGGGAAGCCCAGCAAAGCATTTTTAAAGGCCAGGTGAGGGAAGGAGGTCACAGGGTATGTGATCATAATATACTCATGCATAATTCTCTGATTGGTTGATGGTGAGGTAACAGGGTCGTGTCACAGGGGTTAACATTATCAATCCTTAGGCTCCAGGATGCCTGGGGGCTGTGTGCTCATGGTCATCAAGTAGTTAGCATCTTCCATTTGGTGGGGATTGGTGGGGTGGGGGTGGGGGGTTCACATCTGTAAAACAACTCATGAAATGTGCATACTTCAGAGAGGAGCTAAAGCAGAGGATATGGGAGAAGGGCCTGCCCCGGGAAGGCCCCATAGGGTCCTGCTTGATTACAACATTAGGGTTCACTCTTGGTGTTGTAATTCTATGGGTTTTGACAAAGGTATAATGGCATGTATCAGCCATTATAGTATCACACAGAGTAGTTTCACTGCCCTAAAAACCCTCTGTGCAGGGGGAGGGATAAATTGGGAGACTGGGATTGACATATACACACTATTATATATAAAATAGATAACTAATAAGGACCTACTGTATAGCACAGGGAACTCTACTCAATACTCTGTAATGACCTACGTGGGGAAAAGGATCTAAAAAAGAGTGGATATGTGTATATACATAACTGATTCACTTTGCTGTGCAGTAGGAACTAACACAACATTGCAAATCAACTATACTCCAATAAAAATAAAAAACCTTCTGTGCTTTATCTGTTCATCCCTTCCTCCCCCCACCGTAATAAACTCCTCACAACCATTGATCTTTTTACTGTCTCTACAGTTTTATCTTTTCCACAATGTCATATAATTGGAATCACACAGTATATAGTCTTTTGAGATTGGCTTCTTTCATTTAGTAATATGCATTTTTAAAATTTCTCTGGTTAGTTCTAATATGTACTCCTGTTTGAGATCTTGTCTTAAACCAGTCAACCTATTCCGTTCTGTGGTTGTGGTGTTTGGGTCAGGGATGGGCAAGTTTCCCAAGTGGGTCTAGTCACAGCAGACTTTGGTACACAGGCTCTTTTCTGCTGGCCCCAAATGAGGGTGCCGGGAGCCTAACCCCTGCTGCAGCCATAGTGGCACATTGAGGAGAGGGCCGGCCTGAGACTGGAGCCAGTACTGAGGAGGTGGAGCTGAGAAATGGGAAGAAACTGGGTCCTGACACATCATATGAGCTTAGCTAAGAAGGGAGGATAAAGCTGTGCCCAAAGCCAGATTGACCCCTGGGCTCTTTGGATGGATGGCTTAGGATGCTTTTGGCTTCGACAATAGAAACTCAATTCAAAGTGGCTTACAATTGAACCATTTCAGTTATTTCCCGAGTGTTTGTACCATATTACATTCCCAAGAGGAATGTATATGTGACCAGGTTTCTGCATTCTCCCAAGCATTTTTTGTTATTACCATTTTTCATCTTAGTCTTTTTGATAGGTGTATAGCCATATGACACAACAATTACATTTTTGGGCATGTATCCCAGAGAAATGATGACTCATTTTCAAACAGAAAATTTGACACAATTGTTTATGGAAACTTTATTCATAACTATCAAACACTGGAAAATATCCAAATGTCATTCAACGGGTGAATAGATGCACAAAGTGTTGTACATCCACACCATGCTATACTACTCAGCAATAAAAATGAATGAACAATTGATACATGAAACAACTTGATTGAGCCTCTAAGGAATTAGGTTGAATGAAAAAAGGTCAATCTCAGAAGGATACTTACTATATGATTACACTTCTATAGCATTCTTTTCTTTTTTTATAAATTTATTTATTTATTTATTTTTGGCTATGTTGGGTCTTCGTTTCTGTGTGAGGGCTTTCTCTAGTGGCGGTGAGCGGGGGCCACTCTTCATCGCGGTGCGCGGGCCTCTCACTATCGTGGCCTCTCTTGTTGCAGAGCACAGGCTCCAGATGCGCAGGCTCAGTAGTGGTGGCTCACGGGCCCAGTTGCTCCGCGGCATGTGGGATCTTCCCAAACCAAGGCTCGAACCCATGTCCCCTGCATTGGCAGGCAGATTCTCAACCACTGTGCCACCAGGGAAGCCCCTATAGCATTCTTTAAATGAAAAATTGTAAACATGGTAAACAGATTAGTAGTTGCCTGGGATTAGTGAGGAGGGCATGGGTGCAGCTATAAAAGGGTAGCACAAGGAAGTCTTGTGGTGATGGTATCATTGAGTATTTTGATTTGGTGGTGGATACTCAAAGCTACATGTGTGATAAAATTGTACAGGTCTACACACACAGAGAGACACATGAGTACAATGGTGAAATATAAAAAAGTTTTATGTATTGTACTAATGTAAGTTTCTTAGTTTTGATATTGTAGTACAGTTTCATATAACATTAATATTGGTGGAGGATGGGGAAATGGTCATGGGTCTATTACTTTGTATCTTTCTGTGAATTTTTTAAAATAAAATGTTATATGTGAAAAAACAAAACAGAACAAAACAAAAAACCAAAGTGGCTTACAAATAAGGACATTATCTCACGTTATAAGAAACCCACAGGGAGACCAGTTCCAGGTTGGGTGATCAGCAGCTCACTAAAGCATAAAAGACCCAAGTTTTTCCATCTTTATGTTCTGCCTTCTTTGGTGTAGTGCCTCTCTTTTTTTTTTTTTTAATTAATTAATTAATTAATTAATTTTTAGCTGCATTGGGTCTTTGTTGCTGTGCACGGACTTTCTCTAGTTGAGCCGAGCAGGGGCTACTCTTCGTTGCAGTGTGCAGGCTTCTCATTGCGGTGGCTTCTCTTGTTGCGTAGCACAGGTTCTAGGTGTGCAGGCTTCAGTAGCTGTGGCATGAGGGCTTCAGTAGTTGTGGATCACGGGCTCTAGAGCGCAGGCTCAGTAGTTGTGGTGCAAGGGCTTAGTTGCTCCGCAGCATGTGGGATCTTCCCAGACCAGGGTTTGAACCTGTGTCCCCTGCACTGGCAGGCAGATTCTTAACCACTGCACCACCAGGGAAGCCCCCTCCCTATCTTTAGGCTATTAGACACAATATGGCAGCTCCCATGTATCTTTTAAATATGAGAGCATCCAAAAGAAGAGGAGGACTGTATCTTCCAACCTTCTTCATAAGAGGGAGGAAGACTTTCTCGGAGTCCCCCCGCATTCCCCTTCAGTCTCAATGGCCAGAAGGGGAATGCGGTTACCATTAATGGGTAAGACTATCACGATTTACCCCTGGCCCAGGGAATAAGGTCAACATTTCAGGGAGTTGAATATCTAAATAAAATGTAGGTTTTAGAGGACTCTGATTCTCTAAAGAGAGAATTTTGGAGAAGGAGGGATGATAAATGGTAGATAAGTAAAGAGTGATCTCTATTGCTTTATTGCCATTCAAGCTAAAAATTTTTGCTGATGGCCTGACAGAGGGGTTGGGGACAGACCCAGTAAGCACTGTGCGAGGATAGATGATGACAGTCCCATAAGGTCAGAATGATGCAGCTTTCAAGTCTAGCAGATCCTTGGTCCACCCCTGAAGCTCTGTTAGCAATAGGCTGCTTGCTAACTGGCATCTCGCTGATGAAGTAGTTGATCATGGATGGTGTGGAGTCTCCTGACTGACTTCCATCCTTTAGCAGTGCAGTGCAGTGGGCACCTACACTGTGGAAAATGGTAGTCTCTCTCTTTGCCAGGCTGTACCAGGTGGCCTTAGGGAAGACTGTCAGCATCAGTGAAATTGCAAGCGAGCGACGGAGAGAGCAAAGCGACAGAGCTGGAGGGCGGGCAGCTCGTGGGAAATGGGAGAGCCAGTCATGGTGGGCTTGCATATCTGCTCAGCTTGCCTCTTACCAGCTGTTTGACTGTGGGAAAGTTGTTCAATCTTCCTGAGTCCCAATTTTCCATCTCTAAAATGTGGATAGGGACATCCACATAGGCTAGATGAGGACTACATGAAGAAATGTACAGGGGAGGGCCTGGCACATAGTAGGCGCTCAGTAAACACATTCTCCATTTCTCCCAGGGCATCTGAGACATAAGAAAAAGCACTTTTAGTCTTCAGAGGAGACTTGAGTTTGTCTCCAGGCTCTTTGCTTTACCAAGGGCCAGTTATGTTTATTCCTCAGAACCTCACTTTCTCTCTCAGCTGTGAGGATTACATGGGATGACGTAAAGGTGCACCGAGGTGCTCAGGACATCTTGCTTTCCTTCCTCGTAGGCCCACACTACTTGAGTTGAGGTAACACAGCCCAGACACATTCGGGAAGGAAGCTTCCTGTGTCCCTGCCCCCCCAACCCCCAATCCTTCCTTAAGCCAGCGTTCCTTTAAGAACGGTTGGCTGTCACCTGAGTCAGAACCTACTGCGGTGTTGGTTAGACGTGCATATTCCTGGGGTCCATAGGATCTGTTGACTCAGTCTATTGGGAGGCAATGCCTAAGGGAATCTGTGTTTTAAAATTCCCAGGAGATTCTTAGGCCTGCAACTCAGGGATCACCTTGGAGGGGCAGGAGTTTTGGGGAAAGGCCTCGGTGGGTCGCGGGCTCACCTGTTCTTCTCTCTCCCAGGCCCACCTCCTGGGCCAGGCTGGCCCTTTCCTGAGCCTATGTGGAAGCTGCCTATGCATGTTACACTGAGCCAGTAGAAAGTGACCCTGGGGAGCAGCAATACCCTCCTGTACAGAGGAGGGAACTGGGCTCAGAGAAAGGAAGTGAACTTGTCCCATATGCCAGGGCTGGGACTAAAATGAATGTTCCCTGTCTTCTCCCATTGCAAGCAACAGGCGTGAGCATCACACCCCCATTGTCCAGGTGGGGTGGCCAGGTCCCCAGTGTCCAGGTGGGGAAGGAAGTGGGAGGTGATCAGGGAGCTTCTCCATGCACGCATTTCTGGTAAACTGACTAAAGAGGTCTGAAAAACAAAACAAAAGCTAAAGAGCCAGAATCTCCAAGACTCCAGTACAGTAAGTCCCCTACAGACGAACCTTCAAGCTGCAAAATTCTCAAAGATGCAAACGTGCATTCGCATGTCCAATCACGTAAGTTAGTTCACATGTCTGGTGTACATTGTCATGTGCATGCAGCCTCTACAGATGGTTGTGCTTTTGTGTAATTTACTGTACAATACTATATAGAGTACAATAGTACAGTATCTCTATTTCAAGCCCAGGATGTCCGGAAGCAAGTGTAAAGGCAGCAGTATATAGCCGATTGTATTAGTTGGGCATCTAGGCTAACTTTTCTGGACTTATGAACAAACTGGGCTTATGAACACACTTTTGGAATAGAACTCGTTCGTGTGTAGGGGACTTATTATAATTTGCTTTAACTTCTTTTTCTCATTCTAGATACACACTGACTTTCATATTGTGTAGACTTCAGGCCCTGCAACCTGCACTGGCAGTCATGGATAATTGCAAACTGAAGGCTGTCTCTTGCCCCAAAGCCCCCTTTTGTGAAGCAGCCAGGGGAGGGGAAGGCAACCTTGACCGGTGATCACGTCTAAGCCAGCTTTCCCAGGCCAAGGAACAGAGCTCACAGACCAAGCTGAGACACAGTGTATTGAATCATTTGAAAACACACAGCCTGAAACAAGGAAGACGAGATGGGGTAATACACGGGATAGGGTACTGGTGGGGTGGAAAGACCACGCAATTATGCATTGTTCTTCAGGGCAGCAGCCTGGATTCCCTCCCCACCTGGAACACTAAGGGTCTAGGGAGTGAGGGGTCCTGAAGCTTAAGCTTCATTAACTCCACGGAGAATCCCACTGTCTCTCTCTCTCTCTGCCACATTGGCTCACCCCACTGATGGTGGGGTTGTGAGGACCAGAGCTGAGGAAGATGTTTGAGGTTAATGTTCACTCTACTGAGGAGAGATGCAGGACTAGCTTCCCTGGCCACAGCTGTGCTCGTCCGTTACCTACAGAATCGCCGGAGAGTTTGCCTGGCAGGCTGGAGCCTATTGGTGTCACCAATGGGGTGGTTGTATTAGTCATGTTTCTTTCCTTTTCTGTATTGTATGATGCTTTGACATTTTGGGACCTGGCAAACCTGGGGAGGGACTGCTGCTCCCAGCGTTAGCCAATTCCTTGAAATCACCAACAACTTTGCCTGTGAGCCCGCCTTTGATACGCAAATAATTAATCCAGAGTCTATAGGTCCCCACAGTCTGGGACAGTATCCCCCTGCCCCAAATCACCCCAGGGCCGGGCACTGGAAAGATGAGGGACTGCTCCTGTAGCCCAGAATCTGCCTAAATTATTCAAACTATCTAATCCCCTGCCTGCTCAGTTTGCCTACCCTGCCTTGCTTGTTTCTTTCTAGGAAAACCACAATAAAGCCTCCTGCCCATGCTTTCCCCTCACTTATTCTACCTAACTCACCTAGGTGCTTCCCCACGTGGCCTGGCATGCCTGTTTCTAGGGATTTGTGAGTATAAAAATGCCTTCCTTCAGGACAGTCATTTCTGTGTCTGCATGTCTTATCATACCTGGTACATTTTAAAAACAGTGACCAATTTAAGACTCATGACTACTGAGTACCTCACATACATCATGCATATCTAGTGAGTTTTGGTGCCTCGGCCGCATTTTACTGCATTGTGGTATTTGGTAAAATATTTGGTTAAAAAATAGATGTGTTTTACTGTATTGTGGTATTTGGAGTTCCAGTGTATCATACGGTGTATAATGACTATTTGGAGCTTCACGTGCCTCCTTGGTCTTCCCATCCATCGTCTCTCTTTAGCACACATGTGCTCTACTTATTTTATCTGTATTGAATATGTCTCACAGGTAACTAACTAATTAGCTATACTTAACCCATCTTCTGAGTTCTGTGTTTGTTTCACAAGTTATTAGCATCTTCATCACCTCTGCTTAACATGTAAGTTTGTCTTTCCTGGTTGTTGACCTGGTCCTCTCCAGCAGGTGCGCATTCTCGGTCATGCGGCACCCACTTGCTACGAAAAGCTGTGGAGCTGGAGTCCCTCCCTAGCTGGGGCTGGCCTTATCCTGCCAGAAGGGCCTTGTTTCCTCACAGCCTGTCACCCTGAGCTGCTATGTTGAGAACTAAATGAGCAAGTGGGAGCAAACAGATGCCCAACCAGAGGCCCTGGGTGGCTGAGGCCTGACTTGTCACGGGGTCACAGGGCCCAGCACCTGGCCCTGCAGCTGGCGCAGGGTCACAGGGGACTGCTTCAGACTGGTCATGACCCACACAAGTCTGACTTGAGGGCTGCTGGGGACTTGGGGGGGGAAGTGTTCACTGAGCTGAGGTGCACACCTGGGGAGGGACAGGTGCTGAATCACACAAGGTGACACTGCTCCCCCAGGGGGAGGCCAGTGCTAAGTCTAATGGCTGAGTTTCAAGGGAAGGGAACGTAATAGACCTACTAGGGGTTGTTCAGCTCTTACAGGACGTCGGGTGAAGGATTCTTTCAGATTTTTTGATGGTCCTTTCAGATTTTGTTCAAGCTCCCTTTCTATAAGCCTGGAACAGGTGTCATGGAGGGCAAGACCAAGGACCAGTCTGTCCTCTCTTGGTTTCTAATGATGAAAGCTCAATTGCTGGCCAAACTAGTTGTCCCAGTTCTGTCTTTCCTTGGGGTGAATCCTCTACATCAACAGACAGTGGTAGTCTTTCCTGCAGAAGGGTCCAAACTTATCAGAATACCTACTAGGCTCAGGCCTGGACCCCATGTCACCCATGTATGAGAAGAGAGGACAAGTCTGAGGACAGGAAATCACCAAGTGCAGTAAAATAAGCAGCAATGTCTCCTTTGGGGCCAATGAACCCTGGTAGGAAAAGCCTAGGCTCTAAAGGTGGCCAGATGGATCTTCCTTTGGATCTGTTCTGCAAGCTCCTCTGTGAAATGCGTAACAGCCTCTCTCCTTGAGTCATGGTGAGGATTTGAGTTCTGGCATGTGGTAGACATCCTGTTCATGACTGTCCCCTGGGAGGAGGAAAGGGCTGGCTCCATGAGCCCCCTGAGAGACATCACCAAGAATGACTTAAATGTTTTTTCTCCTATGGAGACTGTTTTGAAACTTTTAATCTGCCTGGCTACATTTATTAGTTTGTTCTTTCATATTAAAAAATTATATTTTACTCAAGCTTATTTTCCCCATTTTATTAATCAAAGACATTTATAATCAAAGACTTTCAAGTAGCACAAGGTAACCAGTATTATCACACTCGATGCAATCTGAGTCACACACAAAGAACAATGCAATGCAATGCAATGCAATTGTAATGAAAATTAATACGTGAGACCATCATTACTACTTTGAAGTACTTGGATACTCTAATTTCAGAAGCTTTACTCCAGATTAAATAACATTAACAGCACTGTCTGGGCATTTCCTGAACATTTACTATATGTCAGGCTCTGTTCCAGCAGTTTTGCAATTTACATCAGTGAATTCTCACAGTCATCTGCTGAGTGAGATGTGCTGTCAGTGTTGTGTTATAGGAGGACAGAAATGGCAACATATGAGGGTTAAACAGCAGCTGGAAACAAAAGGAAAAGCAGATGCTTGCCTCATTTGTTTCTCCTGAGAAAGGAACTGTGCCCTCAGGAGGAGAACTGGATCTTCCACTTGCTCCTGACAGTGGTGCTGTCCTTTACACTGTAGCAGAATAAAATGATCTGCATATAATTTTACACTAAAATTTTGTTACTGAAGGTTCAGAATAAACATTGGGGAAGTAGAGGCTGGACCATGATCTCTGAACCCCTCATCTCTTAGGTCCTTCATCAACTATTTTTAAAGATCTAAAAATTTTTTTCCGATTGTAATAAAATATTTTAAAACAGCAATCCTTAAAAATTTTTATTTCTTCCTACTCACCTCCTGCCTCTGCTTCCTGAGCCTTTATATTTCCAGATATATGTGTATCTAATGCAGCAAGCAGTGTGATACAAAACATCAGGTGAAGAGTTTAATTAAAGTGATCCTGAATGGGTTGTTCCCATACTCAGCTGGCAGAGGCTCATGTAAATCCTCTTGGGAGCAACACAACTTCGACATGGGCCTGAGAGAATCTCCATAGTTAAAGTTCCAGGGAACATGAACTCACCTTAAAAAAATTATAAAACACACAAAGAAGCAAGGCACTCTATGTATGAGCATGAAAAAAGAAGCTAGCAGCAATAAGCACATAAAGATTTAGACACTGGAATTATTAGATAGGGAATTTTAAAAGTATCTTTAAAGAAAAAAAAAAAAACCTTAAAGCTTGAAAGTATAAGCAGGGAGCAAAAGATTGTAGGGAATGAATAAGCAGATTTGGAAAGGACTCAAATAGAAATCCATGATACGAAAACATACCTGAAATTAAAAACATAATGGATAAAGTAACAGATTGGTCCAGCTAGAGATAGAGACAGTAAACTGGAAGGTAGATCCACATAAATTACGCAAAATACAGAACAGAGAACCAAAGAAATGGGAATATGTAAAAGAGAATTTAAGAGATATAGAGCATTGGGAGGGTGTAATAAAAGTCCAGCTGGAATTCTAGACTTGATAAGAAGAACTGTTTAAAAGGATTATGGCTGAGAATTTTCCAGAATTGTTGAAAGATATATTGCTTTTCAGATTCAGGAAGCCAGAAGACTCTCAAACAGAGTAAATAAAAAGTCATCTCTACCCAGACAAGTTATAGTGAAACTACAGGCTACTGAAAATCTTAAAGTCAGCTAGAGAGAAAAGAATCACCATGAGAATGTAAACTCCATACAGGCAGGAATTTTGCCCATTTTGTTGGCTGATTTATCCAGATGGAAGAGTGCCTGGCATATAGTATATACTCACATATATTTGAAAGAAAAAATGAGTGAATCAACCTCCTACAGAGGAAAAGGATTTAGACTGATGGTTGACTTTTCAATAGAAATCACATTATACCAGGAAACAAGGAAGGGGAAGGGAGAAAGAAAAAGTGGGAGAAATAAAACAGCACAAAAGAAGAAGGTAGAGGTAAAAATCAATTACATTAATTATCAAGGTAAATGTATTAAACTTTGTTAAAAGACAAAGAATCTCAGGATTAAGGGAAAAACCCAACAACAACCATCCAACTATATGTTGTTTATAAGAGACACACCTATAACAAAGGACAGAGGAAAGATGAAATTCAAATTAATGAAAAGATATACCAGACAAATACTATTCATGTTTGTTTCATGAATAGTATTGTCATGAAAACAAAAGTATTTAATGAAAACAAATAGTATTTTCATGAAAACATTCATGTAAAAAAAAAAGAAGGCTGGTGTATCTATATATTTGATAAAGTAGACTTTAAGAAAAAGAAGATTTTTTTAGAAATAAGGAGGGTCCCTATATATTGACAAAAGTTTTTTATTTCAACCAGAAAGCAATAACCTTCTAAATGTGCATGTACATAATAATACTGTTTCAAAATATATAAAACAAAATCTAGCAGAAATATGAAGAAAAATTGAGAAAACCATCATCTTAGTAAGGAATTTTATAATTAATCAAGTAGAGAATTAATCAAGTAGATGAAAAAAAATTCAGCAAGGGTATAGCAGATTTGAACAGCACAATTAACAAACTTGATCTCATCAACATGTAGAGGAAAATGTGCCCAATAACTGGTGAATAAACACTCATGGAACACTTAAGAAAAACTGATCCCACAACTAAAAACATGAAAACTGCCAAAAGGAAAAATCTTATTGGTATAGGCAAATACACAGTAAAGGTAGTAAATCAACCATATATATAAAACCTTCCTAGTAGGTTAAAAGACAAAAGAAGCAAAATCATCTATATCCGCAATAAGTAGTTAAGTCATACATAAACAAAACAAAAAGATGTAAAATATGATGTCAAAAACAATAAACATGGAGGGGGAGGAAAATTGCAGGGTTGTTGAACTTAAGAGATCAGCAACTTAGAATAATCAGCTATCAAGTAATCATCTATATATTATGATACATATATATATTATGATAACCACAAACCAAAAAATCTGTAATAGATACACACACAAGAAAGAGAAAAGAATTGAAACATAACACTAAAGATAGTCATCAAATCACAAGAGAAGAAAGGAGAGGAACAAAAAAGAACTACAAAAACAATTAACAAAATAACAATAAATACATATCAGTAATTACTTTAAATGTAAATGGACTTAATACTCCAATCAAAAGACATAGAGTGGCTGAATGGAGACCCATATATATGCTGCCTACAAAAGACACATCAGACCTAAAGACACATACAGACTGACAGTGAGATGATAGAAAAAGATATTCCATGAAAATGGAAATCAAAAGAAAACTGGGTAGTAATACTTATATCAGACAAAATAGACTTTAAAACAAAAACTGTAACAAGAGACAAAGACGGATATTACATAATGATTAAGGGATCAATTCAAGAAAATATAACTGTTGCAAATATATATGCACCCAATACAGGCATACCTAACTTCATAAAGCAAATATTAACACACATAAAAGGAAAAATTGACAGTAATACAATAATAGTAGAGGAATTTAACACCCTACTTACATTAATGAACAGACAATCCAGACAGAAAATCAGTAAGAAAACACTGGCCTTAAATGACACATTATACCAGCTGGATTTAATAGCTATATATAGAGCATTCAATCCAAAAGTGGGCAGAATACACATTCTTTTTAAGTGCACATGGAACATTCTCCAGGATCACATGCTAGTCCACAAAACAAGTCTTTGTAAATTTAAGAACATTGAAATCAAATCAAGCATCTTTTCTGACCACAGTGCTGAGATTAGAAATCAACTACAAGAAAAAAAAAACTGCAAAAAACACAAACATGAAGAGGCTAAACAAAATGCTACTAAACAACCAATGGGTCATAGAAGCAATCAAAGAGGAAATTAAAAAATACCTGGAAACAAATGAAAATGAAAACACAGTGATCCAAATCTATGGGATGCAGAAGAAGCAGTTCTAAGAGGGAAGTTTATAAAGATACAAGCCTAGTCAAGAAACAAGAAAAATCTCAAATAAACAACCTAACTTTATGTCAAAAGGAACTAAAAAAAGAAGAACAAACAAAACCCCAAATTAATAGGAGGATAGAAACATAAAGATCAGATCAGAAATTAATGAAAGAGACTTTAAAAACAATAGAAAAAAATCAATGAAATTAAGAGCTGGTTCTTTGAAAGCATAAACAAAATTGATAAACATTTAGCCAAACTCGTCAAGAAAAAAGAAAGAGGACCCAAGTCAATAAAATCAGAAATGAAAGAGGAGAAGTTACAACTGCCAGAAATACAAAGGATCAAGAGAGATTAATATTAAAAATTATACGCCAATAAAATGAGCAACCTAGAAGAAATGGGAAAATCCCTAGAAATGTATAATCTCCCAAGACTGAACCATGAAGAAATAGATTATATGAACAAAGCAATTACCAGTAATTGAAATGGTAATACAAAAACTCCCCCCTAAATAAAAGTCCAGGACCAGATGGCTTTACCAGTATTTTCTACCATTTAGAGAAGAGTTAGTGCCCATCCCTTCAAACTGTTCCAAAAAAATTGCAGAGAAAGAAATGTTTCTGAACTCATTCTACATGGCCAGCATCACTCTGATATCAAAAGCAGGTGAAGATACCACAGAAAGAGAAAATTACAGGCCAATTTTGAACATACATGCAAAAATTCTCAACAAAATATTAGCAAACCGAATTACAATACATTAAAAGGATTATATGCCATGATCAAGTGAGATTTATCCCAGGGCTGCAATATCTTCAAATCAATCAGTGTGATATATCACATTAATAAATTGAAGAAAAAATATTATATGATCACCACAATAGATGCAGAAAAAGCTTTTGACAACATTCAACATCCATTCATTATAAAAACTCTCCATGAAGTGGGTAGAGAGGGAACATACCCCAACATGATAAAGGGCATATATGATAAGCCCACAGCTAACATCATACTCAATGGTGAAAAGCTGAAAGCATTTCTCTAAGATCAGGAAAAAGGCAAGTGTGCCCACTCTCACAACTTTTATTTAACACAGTATTAGAAGTACTTGCCACAGTAATCAGATAAGAGAAATAAATAAAAGAAATCCAAACTGGAAAGGAAGAAGTAAAACTGTCACTGGTTGCAGACGATATGACACTTACATAGAAAATCCTTAGGATATCACCAGAAAACTGCTAGAGCTCATTCAATGAATTTGTTAAAATTGCAGGATACAAAATTAATATACTGAAATCTGTTGCATTTCTATACACTAACAACAAACTACCAGAAAAAGAAATTAAGGAAACAATCCTACTTACAACTGCATCAAAACAAATAAAATATCTAGAAAGAAACGTAACTAAGGAGGTAAAAGATATTTACTTGGAAAACTATAAGACACTGATGAAAAAAACTGAAGACAACACAAACAGGTGGAAAGATGTACTGTGTTAACGGATTGGAAGAATTAATATTGTTAAAATGACCATGCTACCGGGCTTCCCTGGTGGCGCAGTGGTTGAGAGTCTGCCTGCTGATGCAGGGGACGCGGTTTCGTGCCCTGGTCCAGGTAGATCCCATGTGCCGCGGAGCGGCTGGGCCCGTGAGCCATGGCCGCTGAGCCTGCGCGTCCGGAACCTGTGCTCCGCAGTGGGAGTAGCCACAACAGTGAGAGGCTCGCGTACAGTAAAAAAAAAAAAAAAAAAAGAAAAAAAGACCATACTATCCAAGGCAATCTTCAGATTCAATGCAATCCCTATCAAAATTCTAATGACATTTTTCACAGGTCTAGAACAAATAATTCTAAAATTTGTATGGAGACACTACAGCCAGCACAGAGAGCTCAGAAATAAGCCCACACTAATATGGGCAATTATTCTATGACAAAGGAGGCAAGAATATACAATGGGGAAAAGACAGCCTCTTCAATAGATGGTATTCAGAACACTGGACAGTTATATGCAAATGAATCAAACTGGACTACTCTCTTATACCAAGCACAGAAATAAATTCTAAATGGATTAACAACTTAAAGGTAAGATCTGAAACCATAAAACTTCTTGAAGAAAACATTAGCAGTACTCTCTTTGATATCAATCTTAGTAATATTTTTTGAATATTTCTTTTCAACTAAGGAAAACAAAAGAAAAAATAAACAAATGGGACTACATAAAATGAAAAAGCTTTTCCACAGTGAAGGAAACTATTCAGAAAATGAAAAGGCCACTACTGAAAGGGAGAAGATATTTGCAAATAATATATCTGATAAGTGGTTAATATCCAAAATATACAAAGAACTCATGCAACTCCACACACACACACACACACACACACACACACACACACACACACACACAAAACCAAAACAAAACCAATTAAAAATGGGCAGAGGACCTGAATAGATATTTTTCCAAAGAATACATACAGTTGGCCAAAAGGCACACGAAAAGATGCTCAACTTCACTAATTATCAGGGAAATGCAAATCAAAACCATAATGAGATATCACCTCACACCTGTAAGAATGGCTGGTATCAAAGAGACAACAAATGGCAAGTGTTGGCGAAGATGTGGAGAAAAGGGAACACTCGTGTACTGAACGTAAATTGGTGCAGTCACTATGTAAAACAACATGGAGATTCCTCTAAAAATTGAAAATACAACTACCATATGATACAGCAATTCCATTCCTAGGTATTTATCTGAAGAAAACAAAAACTCTAACTAGAAAAGATATACACACCTCTATGTTCATTGCAGCATTATTTACAATAGTCAAGAAATGGAAGCAACCCAAGCTTCCATCAATAGAAAAATGGAAAAAGAAAATGTGATACACACACACACACACACACACACACACACACAATGAAATATTACTCTGCCATAGAAAAGAATAAAATATTGCCATTTGTGACAACATGTATAGACCTAGAGGGTACTATGCTATGTGAAATAAGTCAGGCAGAGAAAGACAAATACTGTATGATTTCACTAATATGTGGAATCTAAAAAATAAAACAAATGAACAAACATAACAAAACAGAAACAAAGTTATAGATACAGAGAAAAAACAGGTGGTTGCTAGAGGGGACGGGGATGGGGGATGAAAGAAATAGGTGAGGGAGATTAGGAGGTACAAATTTCAAGTTGCAAAATAAATGAGTCACAGGTATGAAATGTACAGTGCAGGGAATATAGTTGATAACCCTGTAATATATTTGTATGGTGGTATCGTAACTAGACTTATTGTGGGGATCATTTTGAAATGTATAGAAATATTGAATCACTAGGTCATGTACCAGGAGTTCCTACAGTGTTGTAAATCAATTATGCTTCAAAAACAAATAAGCTCATATGGGACTTCCCTGGTGGCACAGTGGTTAAGAATCCAGCTGTCAACGCAAGGGATATGGGTTCAAGCCCTGGTCCGGGAAGATCCCACATGCCGCAGAACAACTAAGCCCATGAACCACAACTAATGAGCCTGTGCTCGAGAGCCCGTGAGCCACAACTACTGAGCCTGCGTGCCACAACTACTGAAGCCTGCATGCCTAGAGCCCATGCTCCACAACAAGAGAAACCACCACAATAGAAGCCTGCGCACTGCAACAAAGAGTAGCCCCTGCTCGCCACAACTAGAGAAAGACCTTGCACAGCAATGAAGACCCAATGCAACCAAAAAATAAATAAATTTATAAACAAAATAAATAAATAAAATGTTGAAAAATAAATAAAAATTATATGGGAGGATGTGTTATATGCAAATAGTGTGTCATTTTTAAAATAAATAAATAATTAAACTCATAGAAAAAGAGATCACATTCGTGGTTACCAGAGGCAGGGGGTGGGGGAACAGTGAATTGGATGAAGACAGTCAAAAGGTACCAACTTCCAGTTATAAATGAGTACTAGGGGCATAATGCACAACATGATGAATATAAACACTGCTGTATGTTTTATATGAATGTTGAGTATAAATTCTGAGTTCTCATCACACACAAAACTTTTTTCTATTTCTTTAATTTTGTATCTATATGAGATGATGGATGTTCACTAAACTTATTGTGATAAACTTTTCATGTTGTAAGTCAAATCATTATGCTGAATGTCTTAAACTTATACAGCGCTGTATGTCAATTATACCTCTATAAAACTGGAAGAAAAAAGTTGGTCATGCAGTAGGCTATTAAACCTTAACAACTTTCAAAGAATTAGTATACAGTCAACATATTTGGACTACAATGCAATTAAATGGAAAATCAATAAAAGATATTTAGAAAATTCTCAAGAGTTTGAAAATTAATGCACATAATTCTAAAAAAAACCTTGTGGGTTAGAGAATAAATAATATTGTACATTACCAAATGTAAAATAGATAGCTAGTGGGAAGCAGCTGCATAGCACAGGGAGATCAGCTCGGTGCTTTGTGACCACCTAGAGGGATGGGACAGGGAGGTTGGGAGGGAGACACAAGAGGGAGGAGATATGGGGATATATGTATATGTATAGCCAATTCACTTTGTTATACAGCAGAAACTAACACACCATTGTAAAACAATTATACTCCAATAAAGGTGTTTTTAAAAAAAGAATAAATAATATTGAAGACTAGAAACTATTCTGAACTAGATGATATCACCAATATTATGTAACAGAACCTGAGGAACACAATATTTTGAGGAAAATATATGATTTAAATTAGACAACAAGATTGTGAATTCTGAAAGTAGCTGAGAATTCATGAAAAAACAAAGAATAGCATAATAAACCAAAAAAAAAAAAAAAAAGCAAAAGAAGGAACATTAAAAAAAACAAAAGCAGAGGGGCTTCCCTGGTGGCGCAGTGGTTGAGAGTCCACCTGCCAATGCAGGGACACGGG